>JAPYZT010000413.1:0-57811 GCA_030522965.1 Tryphoninae sp. A BG-2022a
CGTGGATACATTTTAGGATTCCAGTATCTTTCCCTATACGAAAAACCACCCCAGATATTCGCATCGTGGAAGATCTCAACCCCTAAACCTCCCTCTTCGTCCCACCCCTCCTTTGGGTCCCTCGTTTCCTTTGCCACCCTTTTGGCCTTCTCGCGGCCAAGAAACGTACGAGAGAAGAGGGTGATAGTCGAGGGGATGGTTGGAGAACCTCACTGGAGTATAGTTATTGAATTACGAACTCTTAGCTTTCCAGTTCTTGCATCGAGGAGGGTGGTTTTCTCTCTTCTTCTTCTTCTTCTTCTTTTGCTTCTTCTTCTTCTTCTTCTTCTTCTTCTTCGAGCTTTCTTTCCCAAAAAGCTTCCCTCGTACAATTCTCGGACGATCCGTCCATCAACTTTTCAACCCCTGTATCCCACCCCCTCCCCCATAATCCTCGTATCAAGCTTTACTTTTCCATCTCTTCTTCGAAATCGACGTTTACTTACGTTTTCAAGAAAATCAAATCCAACAAGAAACAACAATAAATCCCCAGAAATATTTCGCATTTAGCGAAGTTAACATTGGAAAGCAAATTTTCTTGTTGTTGATTTTTGGAAAAATTGTTCTTTAAGGGATGAAAAAAAAATTCTAGCTCGAGTTTCTCTCTCTCTCTCCATCTTTCCTCGGGCACGTCGGTGATGAACGAACGCCATGTTAGCGAGGAGATAGCGCGAAACGCCCACGGTAACAACCACTCGCGGACCGTTGGAAATGTCGATAAAACGTGTCCACCAATGAGGGAGATCCCGGTGACGTCACGGTCTTTCCAACCGTCCAATAGCGCGCCGCTCGTGACGTCACGGAGCTTCGCGTGGGCGGCTATCCACGACTGCCCCCTTGCCGGCTCGATATACCATCCCCCTCTTCCTCGTCATCCCCACCCTCGCCTTTACCCCCTCCTCTTCGCGTATCGTCGAACACCGGAGAGGACGAAAGAGCTTTTCTTATCCGCGCTCGTTTAACCCGCCTCGATGCTTCGAGCTTGCTCAATCGGCGCAAGGGGGAGGGGGAGGGGGGGGGGAGACTCGTCGTCTCGTTTATCTGTCAATTCCGTCGTTAAAGGGGGACGAGCGTCAACAAAATGGACGTAAGTCGTCGCGCAAAATGGCGATGAACGAGAGAAACGCGTGGCAGCAGTTTTTACTGGAGGGGGGAGGGAATTAATAATAATGGCAGCACTGTTGTTTATAGAAAGATTTTGAGGAATTCTTGAGGGGTTGATTTGGAGGAATTAATGAAATTTGGGGATGCAAAATGGAGTTTTGTGTTGGGGAAAGATTTTTGGATTTTTAGGAATTTTAGAGATTTTAGGGAAACAATAAATGAGAAAGAGTTAATGAGATTTGGGGATGCAAAATGGAGTTTTATGCCAAGGAAAGATTTTTGGAATTTCTATAGTTTTATAGAGAATTTTTAGATTTTTTAAGAGTTTTAGGGATTTTAAGGAAAAAATTAATAATAAACTTACCCCTGTTATTTACAGGACGATTCTGAAGGATTGTTGAGGAGATGATTTGTACAAATTAATGAAATTTGGGGATGCAAAATAGAGTTTTGTGTCGAGGAAAGATTGTTGGGCTTTTTTTAGTTTTATAACGAGTTTTTAGAGATCGCAGAGATTTTAGGAAAAAATTAATAATAAACGCACCCCTGTAGTTTACAGGACGATTCTGAAGGATTGTTGAGGGGATGATTTGTACAAATTAATGAAATTTGGGGATGCAAAATGGAACTTTGCGTCTGGGAAAGATTTTTAGATCTTTTTTTAGTTTTATAGCAAATTTTTAGATTTTTTAGGGGTCTTCGAAATTTTCGGGAAAAAATTGATAATAAACTCACCCCTATTGTTTACAAGACGATTCTGATGGATTGTTGAGAGGATGATTTGTAAAAATTAAGTCGAGGAAAGATTTTGGGATTTTTAAATTATTGTAGCAAATTTCTAGATTTTTAAGGGTTGTTTTTTTAGGACGTTGAGGATCAGGAATTAACATTATTTTTGTTTGTATTTTGAGACGTTCGAGGAATTGACCAGCGTTTTTTCTTTGAATTTGATTGTCCCAGGTTTGGTTTCAAAACAGAAGAGCGAAATACAGGAAGCAGGAGAAACAATTGCAGAAGGCATTGACGCCGATACCGGCTTGTCAGGGGGCGATGATGCGAAATATCTACCCGGGTGCGGGAAGAGGTTATCAGCCCTACGCTCATCCCCACAACAGCATAAACGGCATCAATCGTTATCCCCAGGTAAGAAAATCAAAAAATCAAATTCGTTCTTTTTTACCTTTCAATTATCACGTTTTTACTAATTTTTTCATCGCTTTTCATACGACATAGTAAGAGCTTAGATATTTTTTATATATATAAGAAAAATCTGTCGCATGGAAACATACAAAGAATATATAAAAATATAAAATTTATAAACAAATCAAAATAATAAATACAAAATCAAATAATAATAATAATATAATTATACAAAAAATACATATAAATATATAAAAACATATAATAAAATTTATAACCAAATCAGAATCATAAATATAACATCGAATAATGATAAAAACAGTATAATTATACAAAAAAAACATATAAATATATAAAAATATAAAATTTACGAATAAATCAAAATAATAAATATAAAATCGAATAATGACGATAACCATATAATTATACAAAAAAAAACAAAATTATCTCTAAAATAATAAATGGAAACATTCAAAAAATATATAAAAATATAAAATTTACAAACAAATCAAAATAATATAATTATACAACAAAAAACCATATAAATATATAAAAATATAAAATTTACAAATAAATCAAAATAATAAATATAAACTCGAACAATAATAATAACAATATAATTATACACCAAAAATACAAAATTATACCTAAAACAATAAATATAAATTCGAATAATATTAACAATAATAATAATAATAATAATATAATTACAAAAAATACCAAATTAAAACCATTCGCTCTCCTTAAAAAAAAAAGAAAGAATCCTGTCCCCCCATCACGATCGTGCCCACTTTACCCAAAATGATGCAACGAGAGGCGCATTATACCCCTGGACCGTATCATACGACATTCGTTGCATTTTCCCCGTTAAGCCTTTCCAACACACGCGACCAGGATGTTAAATTGATTCGCATCCGGTTTGTTACACATACGCCAATATATGAAGGATACCTCTGACATATATATATACATATATACACATATATATATCTATACACACACACATATATATATATCTATACACACACACACACACACACATATATATATATATATCTATACACACACATATATATATATAGACATGCATACACACACGCCTTTGGCCAATGAAGCTAAATTGCATTTCGAGTGATTAGTTGGGCCGGACGGATTACCAAATGCCTACCGGTTTTAATTGAGCCCATAATTCGGAGGGCGCTGCGGCTGGCCACCGACAAAAATATTTCCAGGGACACACACACACACATACACACATACACATGTAGACGAAAGCTCTCTGCTCAACACACACGCACACACACATATATTTACATGCTTTACCATGCTTCCGTATATTCTCTCGCAAGCCCTTGGTACAATCTTGCTATATATATATACATGGCCGAGGCTCGTGGTGTTCCCAATTTATCCAACAATTCAATTCCTCATCCGGTGTTACACATTTTCCTCCTGGCTATACTTTGCGCACAATTTCATTCGGCATCGTATTCGATACGTCGAAGTATTAAAAAAAGTTAATAAAGATATATATAAATAGAGAAGAAGAAAAAAAAAATTTTTTCCAAAAAACGAGGTTGAGAGGAAAATGAAAAAAAAAATTAATTTTGATTTTTCTTTCATTTGGCATCGTATTCGATACGTCGAAGTATTAAAAAAAATTAATAAAAATATAGATAAATAGAGAAGATAGATAAATAGAGAAGATGAAAAAAAAATTTTTTCAAAAAACGAGGTTGAGAAAAAATTGAAAAAATATTCATTTTGATTTTTCTTTCGTTCGGCCACGTATTCGATACGTCGAAGTATTAAACAAAATTAATAAAGATATATATAAATAGAGAAGAAGAAAAAAAAATTTTTTTCCAAAAAACGAGGTTGAGAGAAAAATGAAAAAAAAATTAATTTTGATTTTTCTTTCATTTGGCATCGTATTCGATACGAAAACGAGGTTGAGAAAAAATTGAAAAAAAAATTAATTTTGATTTTTCTTTCGTTCGGCATCGTATTCGATACGTCGAAGTATTAAAAAAAATTAATAAAGATATATATATAAATAGAGAAGAAGAAAAAAAAATTTTTTCAAAAAACGAGGTTGAGAAAAAATTGAAAAAAAAATTAATTTTGATTTTTCTTTCATTCGGCATCGTATTTGATACGTCGAAGTATAAAAAAAAATTAATAAAAATATAGATAAATAGAAAAAAAGGAAAAAAATTTTTTTTTTCAAAAAACGAGATTGAGAAAAAGTTGAAAAAAAAATTAATTTTGATTTTTTTTTTCGGTTTATTTTTTAGATGGGAGCTACGTCTTACTCGAGTATGCCACAGCCGTTCTCAATGTCGCATTCGGCGTCGAACATGTCGGCGGTAACGGGAATGCGGCAAGACACAATGGGTAAGAATTATCAAAATTTTGAAATTGACGATTTAATCGAATTTGGCGAAATTTTACTTTCGATTATTTGCAATTTATTTTTTTCCTTGTGAAAACATTTTTTTTCTTTTTTAATCGAAATATCGCGAATTAAGTTTTTTTTTATTCGTCGATCATCTTTTTTCAAAATTATTATTTTTTTCTATCCGATTGGGAAATTATGTTTTTTTTTTTTTAAAGAATCGAAATGTCAAGAATAATGTTTTTTTTATTCCTAGATCGTCCTTGTTTATGTTTTTTCAAAATTGTTTTCTTTCGCATCCGATTTGTTCGTGTCGGTATTTGACCTACTGTCGGTATCGCGAATCTAGAAAAAGAAAACATCGGTCGGAAATGACTCGGGTCCGTGAGATATAGATGGCGCCACGTCTCGTGTACCGTTCACCCACTCGGAGACGTTCCATTTCCTCCCGAGCGAACGTCTTACATCATTTCCGGCACGAGATGGCATGTCGCTTTTAAATCGAATCAAGAATATTCCAAGGAATTGCCTATCGACGTACCGTCGTGAAGGGGCGAGGGGGGGGGGGAAGCTTAGCCGGTTCGAGAACGATGTTCTCCCTCTATCGCGCGCTTCGAAAACTTTCCGGAATTTCCCCGACGGATTTACGTCGTGAGCTTCAACGTTTTAATAACGACGTTAGATTGTTTCATTAAACTCAACTTTGCGCTTCGTTTGACGAATCACTGTCGACTTACCGTTTATTATATCCGTCTTCCCGCCGGTTTTCAAATAATTCACAATGTACCGGAAAATCGAATCTTCGATATCGGCTGATAATTCTTATTTGAAAAGAACTTATCGGATAAACAAACCGCGCGATTACCGGATGTCGATCAATTACCGAGGGAGCAATTAGCTTGAAATATTATTTACCATCGATCGGCAATAAAAATAATTTGTAAATTTGTAAATTTCTTTTTATGACGAATAATAATAATTTACATGATTTACAACGATGAAAAAGAAATAGGAGATGTAAAGAATTGTTAAAACTAATACGAGTCTTGTTTTGTTCCAATTTTTATAAAATTATCGACAATTTATTTTTTTATCATACTGACTAGTTTATCGATATGACAGTTATGCTGTGAATGAATGTCAATTTTGTCAATGCCCCAAATATTAATAATTAAAAGATTTTAATGCAAATTTCAATCATTCGTACAGCGGAGTTTTTCATTGATTTTATCACGTCCGGTCAGTATGATCCGAACAATACAAGTGTGTACTGAAGCTGAATAGAACATCGGGCTTTTTTATCCTTTCGCAAGGTTTCACGTCCGAGGTGATAACACCTTGACCAATATATTTCAATTGAGCACAAATGTTTTTTATCGAATACGATGTCAACAATGAAATTCTTTCATTATTTTGATTTAGGCATGTCGGCCGAGGACGAATGGTACAACAAGAGTATCTCTGCGCTGAGGATGAACACAGCGCATCATCCGAATCTCGCCGCACCGATGCTTCAATATCAGACATAATTTTAGACCTGGTCCGGGATTATAGATGAATTTGGACAATGCGCGATGAACGATTCGTTAAATTAATGAAGAAACATAACGAACGAGATCTGAAACAAAACAAAAGAAGAAAAATTACCAAAAATCGCAATGCCAAAAACCCATCGACGCTACCGGGCTTAGGATATTTTTGTGCGGTAATCGCGCATAAACACTCGACGGTTGCCGAACTGGAGCGACAGAGACAAAGAAATAGACAAAGAGAAGACAAAAAAGTTATCGACGAAAGCAAAAGGACGTACGACGAGAATCGAGCGCCAAAAAACCTGGACATTGCGCGTCTCCGATGACCGTCGAAAAATCTACTTCCGATTAATTAATTTTATGTTCATCGATATCTAACGATTCAGATTGGCTATTTTTATCAACTAACGAACCGGTTCGTTTTTCCTTTCTCTTTTTGTATCATTACGTTTGATATTGATATCGCGTAGATGCGTCCAAGACATGTCCAAGAAAGTATACATAAAAAATATACATATATATATGGATGAAAAGAAAGAAAAAAAAAAGAAAACTCCGACAAAAAGACAAAATAAATATAATAAGATCGCATGGATACTTCTAATTAATCGAGTAAAGAATAAGTATCGAGGTAAACGAAGAGATGGTCAGCAAAGTTTTCCTTGCTCGGTCGGTCTCGAACGAAATGAATTCTGTCATTGATTCATTTTTCCTTTGTATTCTCGTTTCCTGGTACGTTGGCGAATAATAATTATTCCAATATTTGTGTGAGCTCTTAAGCGTAACGTATGTTCCTTTTCGTTCGATATACGAGAGCGACGAAATCACCCACGAGACGTCGAAATGCTCTTTCGTTTGTTTCCCAACAACGATACGAGGGACACCTGCGTGACAAAAGAAATGAAAGAATTAAATGAAAATTTAAAAAAAGATACGACAGACAAGGGGCGTTAAAAGAAAATCGAGGTCAAATGTGGAAGAGATAAGTGAAAAGTGTACATAGGAGGCGAATGTGACACGTGCATCCGTAGTAAGCAAATATATTATATAGCATATGCGATTTTTCAATGTCCTTTTAAAAGTGTAAGCCATACCCCACAATAAATATTAGACATTCACTTTTCGTGCTTCGTTTGGTGAAAAAGAATGAAAAAAAAAAAAGTAAAATAAAATAAAAACGAACAAACAAATGGAGATAAAACTACAAAAGTTAAATCGAACGCCAGTTGAATGCAAGAGTGCAATATTTTATTGCGTCTTGACCCGTTTAATCGTCGAAGGGCCAGAGTACAACTATTACGTTTAACCTCAAAATTTTTTTTCCATCCACATTGACGTTTCGTTCACCATTGAGAAATTATTACCTTTGTATCGCTCAAATGAAACATTACGCACATCGAAATCACTTCGTTTTCACGAAAGCACGTTATTTCATTCACTGTTGTTTTACGTTCCTGCAAATGGTTCCTTGTCCGCGACTACATAACCTCACCACGGTAGTTCTTTACTCTGGCACTCGTAAACCGCGATATCGGAATCTCTGTTCACAGACGGTACTCGTCTATATCGGTGTAATTTTTCGATAACTGTCTAATCAATATATCGATTCGAAAGTTGGAGGAGGTGAAAGCATGCGAGAAAAATAATGAGGCTGGTCGTTCGCGGTAAAGATGAAATAGAGCGAAAGAGTGAGAGTGATCTTATTAGGGTGACTGATGCGGGGACAGCATTTTCATTTTGTGTAATTTTGCCGCGCTCCCCCTTAACATCGCTCGTGTTATTACAAAACGCGAAGAACGTTCCTAACAAAAGAAAACAAAGAAAAAAAAAAAAGACAAAAAATTTGTAACATATCACACGCACCCAACACGTACATGAAAACTTTTGCGAGAGTCTAATTTTTTCTTCGTGCCCGTACAAATACTATAGAGACAAACATGCGCATGCGCGATGAGGAGAGGCGCAAGAGCACCCGAGAGAACAACAAAGGAGACACACGGACACCTATTTCCCTCGGGTGAAATGTAACGAGAACCTTAAGCCCGAGCTTACGTCGAGACAGTATTATATAGTTTATCGCATTTCAAAACGAGGGTATATATTACTGTATATTCTCTAAGCGAGGGTCACGTATTGTACGTATGTGTTGTACATAGCCTGAATAAAAAATTACGTTTAAAAGTATAACGAGTTTTATCCTGTATCAATTTATCCTAATCAAATATGATAAGATCTAAGTGTTCTTGGTCCAGTATCGCATCGTTGGTCGGTAACAAGAAGCATGAGCCATTTTGAGAACGCATCTATATTCTTACCATAAGAGGGTTTAGAATTGATTCGATGGTTCTGCGTTGAGACTGCAGATGGCGCCACCGTCTTGAACATAAAATTACGTTACAAAACAGATTCCTGGTTACCGACTGCAGCATTGAATAAATAAGAGAAAATATTTGTATTGCGTGTCAAATAATTGTTTAGTTGTTGATTGTTAATTATGAGTGTTGGCTGAGTTGTGACAAGTAAATTGTCTCGAACTATTTTCTGGTAATGAGGGGTAATGCGAGTCGCTTAAAAAAGGAGCGGGGCTATGCGGGTCAGTTACAATATTTTACAGAAAAATATATAGTGAATTTCTAGCAAACACCATCAATCATCACATATTATTATGTTATTCAACAATACCAGACGCTTCTTAAATGCTTGAATAAAGAAAATGTTTTGAAAACATAAAATTATTGCGCTACGTTCATAGAGGTGTTTTTTCACCGTTTCGTTATAATTTTCCCCTAGGCCATAAATCAAGCATGGACCAAGATTATCGTTCGATTAAAAATGCTCAATCTTCCAAAGTCGACATTTTGTTACTAAAGGAGTCTCTCGTACGTATCTCGACTGGACACAACCATGGTTTTTTACTTTGTATTATATATCCGACATTGGTTGTACGAGCGTTGACTCGTACACGCGAGGCGTGGCGCTCCGAGCAATTTTTCGTTCTGACATCCCGGCTACATCGCATGCATCAAATAATCCGACGTTTCGTGAAACGAGTCTTGCTATCTCGAATTTAACAGTTTCATGGCGTTTTTGCGGATGAATTGGCAGCCATTTTTAAACTGCTCACCTGCTTATAAGTATATTGCCCGTGGAGCGTAGAGAGAGTGAGAGAGAGAGAGAAGAGAGAGAGGATAGACATGGACGATGGAAATTGCATCGAAACGGTAACGGTGAAGCTGTGATATCAGATGGATCGCGTTAAAGCGTGACAAAAGATTCGTAGGAGGTGGCACAGAGGATAAGGGATTACGTGTTCGCGGAGAATAAACCGACATCGATCGGTTGTGCTCCGAATTTGTGTGCTTGTGCTCCGTAAGCTCGAGCGAAGCAAAGAAAAAAAGAAGAAAAAAAAAACCCCCGTGGGTCTTCGATGAAATGGTGAACTGTCAACAGCATCGTGACATTTTAAAATGATGATATTTCGTGGAGTCTTCGTGAGCAACGAGATTACACGTTGACTGCGACTTTTTACGAAAAGTTGTTGATTTTTTTTTTGTTTTTTTTTTTTTTAAATATCGTCGTCGCCAAAGTCCCGGTGTTCGCACGTAACCCCCCCTCCCCTCCCCACCCCGCCCTCTCCACGAGCCGTGAAAGAAACAAAATTCACGGCGATGTCGCTCTTAATAAACGTAACGAGAGGAACCAAAGTAGAAGCAGAGTACGTCGTCGTGACTAACGAATGGTAAGTTCCGTTCAATTATGGCCGATAATGTGCACAGAAAATCGCACAAGCAGTTGGACGGAAGTAAAAAAATTACGAATCCAGTACATCGTACCACATCGGAAACGATAAGACTGGGCGAACAGCTGGACAGAACTCATCAGACGTTGGGTCTATCGGCCCCGGTTATTAATTCAACACCGAATAATCAGTGCAGAAAAAAGACGTCGTCGTTTCAGATAACTAGTGTAACGGTAGGTTCTCGTATGAGCAACGATGCCGGTGACGATTCGAACGACGATCTCGATGAGTCCCACACCGAGGACAATTCGGTGGAGCACTCACGAGTCACGGATCTCGATGTCGAGACGCCGAGTTATTCCGAGGATACTTTCTCCAAGGAGGATGTATTCTTCAATGCGAGCAATTCGGCGCTCAGTACAGCGCCTGTTATACCCACCAGTTCGCAGTATGGCCTTGCGATAGTTCCATCCGAGGGTGGCAATGTCAGTAACTCGACAAACGACAGTAATATCAACACGTTGGACATAACTTCCGTCACCGACAATAATATCATTAATTTGCTGTCGAGCAACGCTAAACAAGATACGGACATAAGGGAGGTACATTCGCACGGTAGAAACGAGAGATTCAAAGTCGTCAAGATCGAGAGCACGGAGCCATTCAAAAGGGGGAGATGGACTTGCATGGATTATCTAGATCATACCTCGGTAAATCAGTCGAGCGCCATAAGCACTCCAAAAGTATCGGATCCAAACGAAGTATGTATATCGTACGGTGTTACGGATAGTGGTATCGTTGTGGAGACGTCCAAGCAAAGTACCGTTGTTAATGACGATAAGGGTATGTCCATCGATATGAATGGTCATGTACCGCATCAGGATGTCCACACGTCGATCGGGGTCACGAACAATCCCGGTACCGGTTTCGCCGTTGGTAATTCCATGCCACAGAACGTTCAGCAACAACAACAGCACAACGCGAATCAATTGCAGTCACAGGCACAAGTGCCCACCCAACAGATACCCCAATACTTCCAATCTTCTACCCAGCAACAGCAACAACAGCAGCAGCAACAACAACAACAATTAGCATCGCAACAACAGCAGCAGCAACAACAGCAGCAACAGCAGCAGCAAGCCAGTGGACAGCAAGGTGCAACTTTGCCCTCGAATCTTCAGCCTACCCATCCCAATAATTTGGGACAACCGCAGAGTATGCCGCAAGGGTCTATTCCTATTATTACACAGACTAATAATAACAATGTGACGCCACAACAAAATATAAGCCATACGAAGGAGGATACGTACGTGACAGTGGGCACACAGAATCAGTCATTGCCGGGACAAAATGTTTGTCAACAATCCTCGGTTCAACAAAGTTCCGGATCTACATCACAGCCACCTAATATTCTCGTTCCCCAGCATCAGTCTCAGCAGCAGCCGCAACAGCAACATCCTTCGCAACAATCTCAACAGCAACAGTCGTTAACAACACAGAAGCAGATGACCCAAATTTCCGAGCCAATGACTGCTATGCAAGGAATGCAGGGCATCCAAAATATCCACAAAGTTCCTCAGTCGAGTGCTCAACAGACAAATACCGCTATTCATGGTCAGGGTGCACCGGTACAGGCCCAAGTAATGCCAACGGGTCAGATGCAACCACAGACGAGTGGTAGTAATACACAGGTACAGATGAATCAAGTACCTGCAAGTTGTCAGAACGTCGTTGGAGCTACTGGCGGTGGTGGAGGCGGAAGTATGCAGCAGGCCACTATGAATTTTCATCAACCGGAAACGGAGCAGGACTCTGTTGGTGGACACGTAACTGCATCGGCCTCTGCACAATCCGCGGATGCAACCCTTCTCGAATCTCTCGCCGAAGTAACACAGAGCAACGATGACCATCACGCGCTCGAAGACAATGAAAGGTGTGATTACATTCTTCTTATTGTTTTCATTCAATTCAATATGATACAATGTCGTTCTTGGACACGCTATGAGTACTTTTTTCCCCAACTGGAATACGTCATTCCGTTAATCATACGAATTCTATTTGCATTGCAGTATGTCGGGGACAAGTGCCGTGGCGATCGATAATAAGATTGAACAAGCTATGGTGAGTACCGGAGGATTATTATTTAATGTTGGGTCGTTATCTCATTGTGATATTTCCAACGAAATCTCTGCTAACCCTCTTTTGTTCCATTTATCTCATTCTTTTCATTTTCTTTTCTCTCACAACCAGGACTTGGTGAAGAGTCATCTGATGTTCGCCGTACGTGAGGAGGTCGAAGTGCTGAAGGAGAAAATAGCTGAACTAATGGATCGTATAAATCAGTTGGAAGCGGAAAATTCGATTCTCAAAGCACACGCGACCCCCGAGACCCTGGCACAATTGAGCCAGTCGACAACCAAATTATCCCAAAACAATTCAGGAAGCGGTCAGTAGCTAACCCTGTTGTAAATAAGTTTCTATCAAAAAAAAAACAAACAAAAAAAATACTTCGTCAAGTACATAATGGATAATATAATTATTGTATATAACTTTACGATTTTTAGAAATTTATAAATAATGAGATTTATTATATTATACATATTAGTATTAGAAGAAACCAACGTTTTTTTAAGTAAATTAAAGATAATAGATTATTTTTTACTATTTCAGTTTATCGTTTAGGAATGATATATTTAATGCTGTAAATTCGATTTTTTTCTTTTCATTGTGGCGCAATGTTCTTTTTTTTTTATTTCGTTTCTTTTTTTGTTATTTTCGTTTCGTTTTGTCTCTTGAGGGAAGTGTGTAATCTCGTTGCAAAACCCGACAGGGGACAGGGACGTTTTGTGAGTGCATGCCATGACCACTAAAACAGCAGACAGAGTAACGGAATCAATATTGTTCTCTTTTTATTCCGTAAAATTAAATTCCCTTCGATGTGTTAACGAAAGAAAAAAGAAAAAAAAACGAATATGTAATTATACGCATAGGCAGCTAGACCGCTATAGCTTATTTTACCAACTACACGTCTCGTTCCATATTCGATCAGGAATGATAGCTGTGAAGCCGTAAATTATTATGTGACGCAATTATCAATTCGAGGCAATGTGAAAGTCTCGATCAATCCGAATTTCTCGACAAAATGGTTCCGCATCGAAATTGAAAAAGAAGAAGAAAAAAAAAACAAAAATAACACTAACAACCTCGACACCGTACAATGTCATTCCGTTCCTTCGTTTTATTTGTCAATTTCTTCAATCTCAGCCTACACCTTCGGATACTGTTTTTTTTTTTTTTTTTTTTATTTAAATTAAAATCATCCCATACTCTTTTCGACACTCACGGTGCAGTACTGTTTCTTTAAAGGTGGTGCGTAACATGTAAGTACGACAAATCAGTACTAAAAAAAAAAGAAGAAAAAAAAACAAAACGTGTTATTTCGCTACTGATGTACTTGTAAAAAATCTACAATTTCCTGTCAACGTCTTATTTTAAATCTGGTACATGCCTAATAAAGTAAATTTTTTGATTGTACATATCTGCGTCACTGCTTTTCTAATCCTCGGTGAGATTATTATATCTACGGGATAATGGAGGCTTGGCCGGGATATACATATGTGTATATACAGGGTGAATTGCTTAAGGTGTAACAAGCTTTGTTTTAAGGTAGATGGGATCATTACAAACAAATGTTGCAAATATACATTGGGGATATTTTTAATAGTCTACGAGATTTCAATGTTGGTCCAATCAGAGCGCGCCGAGAAGCGTTGGCCCCGCCCACTCCTGCCCTAGCCGTAGAGATAGCACAGTATGGAACGTTACATTTGGAGTTGCAAAATTCAGATCAGTTAATTTTATTTATTATATTATTACCCAGTCATTTTTATTTCTCGGGCATTGGCTGTTAGGGCGGGGAGTGGGCGGCTCCAGCGCTCTGATTGGATTAACTTTAAAACGTTTATATCTCGTAAACTATTAAAAATATCCCCAATGTATATTTGCAACTTTTGTTTGTAATGATCCCATCTATCTCAAAATATAGTTTGAGCCACCTTATGAAACTCACCCTGTATATATACGTATATACATATAGCCATTATCCTGATTATATATGCGTACGTGGGTGCGTATATGTATAGTAAATTACGTACACGAAGAGAAATAGACAGATACATACAAGCCATACTTCGATCATTTAGCTCTTTATTATCTAGATGCGAAATACCCGGACGTGGTCCGCACATTTAATAGGAAAAAAAAAAACGTCTGAGATACATAATCCATATTTTTTTCGTTATCTTTTCGTCTCTTATTTTTTTTTTCTTTATAGAACTAAACGGACGAAAGTGATAAGAAAGCACACAATCCGTGACCGCGTCTCGTTATTTTTGACAAAGTTTTATTCGGGTCACTATATAAAGGCTAAAATATGACACGTTAACATAAATCCTTATTACAATGAAGACCACTTCATAATAAGAGAAATGATAATTCATAATTACACCTTATAAATTTATAAATGTTATAAATTTTTTTCTAGGAAGAGAAAGAAAAATAACAACGTATAACTTTATTTTCTTTTTTTTTTGCTTTTTTTTTCTTATACGATTATGAATAATCGGCAAAAGCCACGCGCGGTACACAGGAAACCGCGACATTCGCGCCGTAGATGATGGAATTCATACGAACCCAAAGTTCTTCGTTTTTATAGCAAGCAGAAGTTTGTGACGAAGCACGT
Organism: Tryphoninae sp. A BG-2022a; assembly: GCA_030522965.1. Lineage (NCBI taxonomy): Eukaryota > Metazoa > Arthropoda > Insecta > Hymenoptera > Ichneumonidae > Tryphoninae sp. A BG-2022a. The sequence continues at coordinate 14,694 of JAPYZT010000413.1, forward strand.
GACGCGAGCTGTACAGTGGAACGTATAGGCGTGAGATACATGTGTTCGCGGTTGGTAGATGGGCGTCATCAGCAGGTCGAATTGTCACTGTTGGCATTGGTTGGAATCCGTCTTCGCTGGCTGGCAGTGCCGGTGAACCCGTCCAGAAGTAGACCTACGATCGAATAGAAAAAAGTCAGATATAAATTTTTGAAACAATTGGTACTTTAATTTTATTGAGCATGTTTGATCAATCACGAGCAAACTTACCAAATCCTGTCGTTCCACGTGTGACATTTTCTCAACAATGGACCATAGCCATCGTTTGAACTTGGAGAGTCTGTCCGTGGACTCGCCCGACTCGTCGTTGAACGATGTGTACGATATGAGTACGGAGACATTAATATCGCCAACACCGTTCAAAAGAAGCCTCAGATCTTCCGAAGTTAGGCCGTCAAGAGCACCCTCGGGAAGCACGTCAAACACGCCTTCTCGCATCGCCTCAAGGGCCTTCTCTTGTACCTTAATCATGCGTACCTCGGCGTACTTTCGTACGTAATCGTAAACATTGCTGCCAGTGACCTCCATGTCACGACCATTCGGTACTAATTCGATCGAGCCACCGCCTTCTTCAGGACACAGGTCAATACTATAAATGCAGGAAAAAGAAAAAAGAGAAATAAGTTATAGAAAGTCCATTGGTAGCATTGTTAAAAGTACAAGGTGGAGTTTGTAATAAAAGTCAATACCTGAATGTGAGATCCAGTGTGGAGAACAAACTGTTGGTATCCTTGGTCTCGGCGTCGATAACGAGCTGTCGCAGACTCTCATATATGACCGAATCGAAGAAAGCTAGATCGTGAAAGCGTATCGGTCTCGCTAGTATGTACTTGATGACGTGACGATTTAAAAATATCGGACAAAGTTCGTTCTGCAAGAGGCAAAGACCTATCAGCCTGCCAACGTTTCTGAATACATTGAGGCGCTCGTAGCTGCATCTTCCCTGTCGAGGTGTGTAAAAGCCGCGTTTCCCTGGTGAATAGAACAACGGCGCATTGTCCTCCGTATCATCCAGGATGCTGTTGTCCATTTTTTTCTTATTTGCGCCGCATCGTTCGGTGAGACTGAAAACGTCGAGGTCGAGCAGCGCCTCGCTCGCCAAATCGTGGCAGTGACGTTGAATGATTTCGTAAGCCTCATCGATTTTCTCCTGAAGAGCTTCCTCGGATGCGAGAAGCATCAGTATCTGCGACGGCGCGAGCTCCAAGATCATTCCCGTTATTTTTTCAGCTACTGTTGGTCGTAATGCATGCACCTTTGGGAATAATCTGTCGCCGAGATGTTGTTGATGACTCGTTAGATGATCGTTACTCATGTGGCCAACCGGAAGTGGATGACTGCTCGATGAGGAGCCACCTGTGCCAGAACCACTCGCACCTTCGACTGAGCTTGATGGATAGAACGAACGTGCTTCGAACGATAGCCGCCGCATCTCCCTGTATTTTCCGGATGAACGTGGATTCTTCACGAACAAAAGAAGAAGAACAATGAATTTATGAACTTCGTGGAAACCAAGCGTCTTCGAGATCTTACCTGTCGCCGTAGATCACGATCCCGACTCTTGAGCTTTTGCAAACCGTTGTATTGAGAATACTTTGTTCCAACTTGTGCCGCTTCGAGATTTGGTAGTTTGTCGTTCGCAAGTAATGCCTGGAAACAAAATATAGTAAGTCAACATTTTTAGAACTATTCACACTTTGCATTCAAATTCTGCCAACGTACTTCTGCGATCGCAGTATAAAAACTCCTGGCAACCCCCGAACCTTCGCCAGGTTCGTCTTTGAAAGTAACTTTAATCCGATTGACAGCCAGTGGTGGAGTATTGGATGGTCTCCGATTGTAAACATTGTACTGTGTGTTCAATTCCTTCATCGTCTGTACCAGCAGTTGCGTTCTGTCGCGATCGACCTACGAAAAGAAGTGAACGTTTTTATCATTCAAGCTCGAATATGTTAAGAAAAGCTTCGAACTTTCACTCACTTTTGACAGTGTTATGTCCTTTTGCTGAGAATTCCTTAATTTCTCCATGTCCCTGCGGAATTTTGCTTCCTTCACAGGAAATCCGCCGAGTTCAGAAACAACCGAGCCGGCCTCGAGGCCAACGTCTTCCATAAAAACTCGGCCGAAAAGATCGAGCGAGAGTCTCCAACGACCTAGCAAGATGTTGTGTGATATATTAGTTCCGATGGATGAAACTGCCCTGGCGGATTCGACGGGGCTCGTCTCGACTGTCTCGTGAGCCGATATCTCGTGACTAGTTGCCGCCGGATCTACTTCTTCGGCACCGCTCTGAGCTTCAACTGTAGGTACAACGAGTACTTCGGGAGCTCCAACTTTATTAGAGTTTGCTTCCTGAAAAATTATTCCTCATTAAGATCAAGTATCTCGCTTTATTTGAAATTTGCTCCACGCTGAATAACTAACTCACCGATACAGTTCCCGCTCTGACTATGACGCTTCTTCCAGTCTTACAAATCTCTTTGCCTTTGTTACTCCCAGATGGTTCAGCCTGGCTGCTGGGCGATACGATTATCGGAGCTCTGTCGATCTGCTCGGTAACGACGGGTGGTTGATTATCATTTGCTTGATTGAATAATTTTGGTTTTTCCTGTAATGAAATAAATTGAAGATATTGAGAATGTAAGAAAAATTCCAACAAGCGTATCATTCATAGAACAATATACTCACCACATATTTGCTAGTTCCGGGCTCTCCCGCTGACACCGAACTCCTTCGATTTTCTGAAGATGAAGAACTGCCATTAGGTCCCTGGATAACTTGACTGAAAGTTGGTGTAACTGTAATGGTCGCGTTGTCAGCACTTCGAGCTGAGAGACTCAGTCTCGTCGGTAAACCTTCCAGTGGATTGTGATTTGTGCCAGCTGAGCTTGAGCCAGCGATCGGTTGTCTCGGTACACCGAATAGATCCTCGCGTCTCGAGTGAGGCTGCAATAAATGCGGCTGATCGGCTAATGGAAGTGCCTCGCTCATCACAGTATCAAACGGATCAAGCGGTGGACAACCAAGACAGAGGGTCGAATCGGATCGTTGCAAAAACGGATGTTTCCTTCCTTTTCCGGTAGAGTTGCCACTATTTCCTGTACCACAAACTGGTACTTGCAGCAAATCTGGATAATCCACAGAATCAGTTTCCATAGCATTCGCAGCTGGCAAATTGTCCTCCTCGACTTCTTCGTTATCGTTTTCGTCTTGATCGTTCCAAGTTGAGTACGAGGCAGCCTCTTTCTGTGTCTCGTTTCGCGATGACAATGGCTCGGACAATGATCTCATATAATAAACCAAAGCGTCGAAGACATAGGCGACGTGACGAAGTGCCGAGACATCAAGAACGGGCAAGCTGTCGCGATGTTCACCGTTGTGAGCTCGCATGAGCGAGAGACAATAAGATAAGAATTCACGCCTTGCTGAGTGTGCGTCGCCACCTATAGGACATGAAAATGCACGATTAAAATATTGTTTCTGGTTCGCTGTGTATCTCTACAAAGCTGTTATTGAACTGAGATGAGATTTAACCCTTTGAGTTCTAAGAACGCATATATGCATCAGCCTGTGCGTCTGCAGACCACACAAGCTTGAAAGTACTCAGGTCTCAAAGGGTTAACGAGGTCCGTATTATCGTTTCGACAAACCTTCGCGTTCTCTACTGCTCCTGGGTGGTTCGCCAACGCCTGTAAAACCAACGGTGAGTCGCGTTGAACCTTGTGTCGTGGAGATATTGGAGGTTGCAGTGATACCACTGCGTTGATTCCGACCTGTGTTACCCTGAAGTGTAAGCGACAGGGCGGCCGAGCTTAATAGACCTGTGAAATTTCCTCCTGACAATGATGGAGCGTTGTTCAGCGGATGTTCAGGATGTGTAGGATCGGCGCTTCGAGTCAATGAAACTCCAAATCTCAACTGAGCCTCCGTGGCATCCATGACGGTTAATAACCAGTCCCAAGTGGGTTTCAAATGTCCCTCGAGATACATCTGTGCAAGAATAAATTGTGATATTTAAAAATAATCAATTTTTGCTACATTATTGTAAAATTGATTTAACCCTTAGAGACCTGAGTACTTTCAAGCTTATGTGGTCCACAGACACCTAGGCTAACTCATATAAGAGTCCTTAGAGCTCAAAGGGTTAAATCGGATATTTTGGTAACATACCTGCAAGCTTATAGCATCCTGATAAGTAATCTCCATGAGTCTCGGTAGATTGGGAGCATGAGTCTTATAATCATGCATCATAGTCAACAAATCTGCAATTTGTCGTATCACAATTCCAAAAGCGCGCGCCAAGCAACTGGCGGTAGTTCCCATAGTGATTGGTTCTTGTGCCGCAGCAACTGCCGAGGTCGCGGTCGAGCGTCTCAGTGATGAAGAATCGATAAAAACGAGATTATTGCCACCTGTGACGCGCAAGCCTGATGTGCGCGTGCTCGACTCGCGATTTCTTATAGCCCACTGCATCGATACTGGGGCAAGATTATTGCGGTGCAAATGCCCCGACGAGCCACTAGAACGAATTAGAACGAATCTATTTACTAAAAATGTCGCTGTTACATGGCGAGACGATTAATTTACGTTTACAAACGAGATTCATCGAAAGTCGCTCGTTGTATTTGTGTTCGGGAGTTCTAGATACCTTCTGCGTTCCAATTGTTCGTCACCAATCTGAAATTCTTCGTTGTCCTGCTCGTCGGTTTCACCGGCTTCGCTATCGTCGTCCTCTTGTTGACTCGATTCACCCGACTCGTCCTCGGGGAAAAGAAGAATGGAGCCCATACCACCGTCCGAGCCTGCGGTAGCTCCAGTCTGTACGCTACGTTGAGCCGATGCAGCATCCTGATTACTGTGATTGTCATCGGAATCGGATTCGGTCTCAGCCTCAGCGAGAAGATCTAGTTCAGTATCGGATTCACCATCTCCAGCAGGTCCATCATCTCCTGGAATGCCAGGAGCGCCATCTGGTTCGCCCACCAGATGATTCGCTGCAAGACCACCCACACCGGATTCTTCATGCTCGCTTATATCACCGTCCATATCCATCGGCACCTCCTCACCACCTTCAGTTTCGTCCATGGCAGTTGCGTCACGAGCGATAACGATATTGTTGTTGCCCTGTTGCGGCTGAAGACCAGCTTCGAGACTCTGCGGGGTCACACCGCTATGCGGTATCAAAGGTTCGATCGAGAAGAGTTCTTCCGAGCCGTTTATAACTTCCGTCGCCGAACTTGTAAGTGTAAATGGTGCTGTAGGTCGAGCAACTCCTAATGTTACTGGTGCTATAAGCGAATCCGCTGTTTCACATAATTCCTCAACTGCGAGTTTAATCAGTGCTTGAAAAACTCGACGGCACTTGATCAACGGTTGTGAAGCTTGACTGGCGCTGTGAAGAGTGTTAAAGCTTCTTAAATTTCTTCGTAAATTGTCCTTAGTCCTTGAGTTAAGTACTTGTATTAAGTAGGATCGATCCTAGGCAATTTTTTCGTTCAATCGTGGGATCGGAACTGCTGTAAAAATTGCGTAGGATCGATCCTACGAACGTTCGCATACCTCCTTCTTTTGGCGGTGTTAGGCGCCATCTCGATAGTGAAAATGACGAATATTCTAGCGACGGAACGTACAAAGCGACGTGCTACGTTGTTTGCCTCTTCTTGACGGCCGGGAATGGACTCGTTTTGTAGCTCCCGGATTAAAGTTGTGAGCAAAGTATCTAGCATCTGTGGGAATGATATACAAGTTAACATAGAATCTTTGTAAACGAGTCGCTGTAATGCCCAAAAATTAACAGATGGGCTAATTACCTCGGAGCTACATTTGACGAGCAAAGAGTGCGTAAATTTGTCGAGCAAAGCTGTGCCACTCTGACGATAAGATTGTCCTTGATCACCGAACAACTGATCGTTTCCGTTCTCGATGACACCCGACATGATCATGCATTGCACAGCGGGCCAGTCATTGAGCAATCGCTCGAGTGCGCGTCGACTGAAACGTGGTGGTTCAAGATCGTGATCGGGCATATCGACTTCGGCGACGATACCGTCGGACGATGGAGTTTTACGGCTCGCAGAGGTCGAACGTTGGCGAGGTGTTGATCGGAATTGTCGCTGTTCCACGGATTGTCTTCCTACGGTCTGTACGAGAAACAAAAGTATGCTCTCGCCTCTGTAAAAAAAATATTAACTAGTTATACAAAAGGATTCGTATCGAGTTGATAGAAAAATATGCAAGGTCAAACAATACTTGCCGTGAATTAATTTTCGTCGCAAGATCTGTGTTCGTGACGAGACGACAGAGTAAATCGTAACGAGCGCCTTGATGCCCTGCTATCAGAGCGCGACACTTGCACTTTTCCCAGCAATCGCAGTAAGCCGTTGGTGATGTCTTTTTCAGCTTGCAGTCGTGACCCCGATGGCACACGCGTGCGCACTCGGTACAACAGCAGAGAGATCCTGTAAGGCCGCACGTACGACATTCGAATATATCTTGATTAATGTGTTCAGCACCGGTCCATGTGAAGCTGCAAGTGTCGTTGCAGCAAGTAACGAATAGCGGTGATAAATCTGGACTTGCGTCGGATGGAAGAATCATCGCGGAACAGTCCTTTCCGTCACGCCCGACGCGTTGTATGGTGTCCAAAAGAATGAGAGCCGCATGATAGGCGCGAACAGAAACTGCGAGCATCAGGGGAGTTTGTCCCTGAGCGTCTCTGAAGAAATAAATAAATGATACAATCGCATTAATAAATTTTCAACGATTTCGTGATGATCAATTTTTGCTTTTGCATCGACTATATTCTCACCTTGCAGTGAGTAATTCTTTCAAGTGCGGAGCGAGACTCAAATTTTCACACATGTATTTAAGTATGAGCAAAGCGTTGTTTCGACGTTCCGTTGAGTCTATGACGTAGGTGTTGTTTGATGTTGAACCAGCACCTGAAAATTTCGAGAATTAACAAGCTATCCTTGTCCTTGATGGTAATTGATAACCTTTATAAAATAATAAACTCACCGGATTTATTCATCATCGATATACTGGCAGCTCCGATACTCAGAAGACTATCTTCTTCGCCCGATGTGTTATCAAGTTCCGGGGGCCAACTCAATGGTGGAATTGGCTCGTCTATAGGTGTTGAATTGCCATCAACGGCGCATGTGACCAATTCACGCTCGATACCTTGTTCATTGTCCTTATTCGACGATGGCGAACACATATTAACGCAAGCATGCAAGATGTTGCGATTGCCATCGCAACGCTCAGCGAGAACGGATTGTATTTGTGCGACATTTCCTTCTACAACAAAAAAAAAGATTGACTCACACGATTGTCGTAAAATAACAAAAATTCGAAGAGCTTCTACTCACTTAGATCATGTTCAAGATTTAAAAAGACCTGCTTCACACCGTCATAATCGCATCTGAGTATACGCGGCATGAGCAAAAGGTTGTCGAATACAAGCGCAATTACGGCGACCTGGTTCTTCAGATTCGTCGAATTCGAGCAGCTTGGAATTGGTATTGTAGAGGCACCGATGCAAAGAACGGGCGCAAGATCAAGACAATTGGGTTCGCGAATGGAATCAGCGCAATCTTTTGCAATCGGATAGATCGTACCGTTACCGTCACGCAGTATCATGGAGCACTCGGTGTTCTGAAATTTAAAAAGATTGTTATTGAAAGTAAATTGTAACATACAGAGATCAAACGAATCAAATCTATGCCAAATTTGTTACCTCTCCAGCACTGGTGAGACTGATGTTTTGTGGCTGCAAGCCTAAGAAAGATGTTATGTCCGATGGTATGTAACAATCTTGCACGTATCTTCCAGTGCTGAGATTATAAACGACATAGCTCAGTTTGTTCCCATTCTTTAAAATAGCATGAATTCCTGCAAATACAATAACATTGCATCATTTGTTGCATTGTTTTCACACAAAGATTAGAGAAATATTTTTGTATAGAAGTTCACGAAAACATACCTTGACCATCGGTCGAAACTGTGAGGAGACTCTCGGTCACACCCTCGACAATATTGACTCTTCTAGGTGTACGTTGAAAGCAATCCGGTGCTCGTGGGTTCATCGAGGATTTTATTACCTGAGAAACAAGTAAATACACATTGTTATTGTGTTGTTGTCACTTTATAAAGTGAAGATTTTCCTAATACAAAGTCTCGTTGCCTACCTGGAGTTCGTCTTTTCGCAAGAGTCGACAATCAGCCAACAACTTGATCATATCCTCGCCTGTAACATCCTTAAAGTCCGATGTACTAAAATCCTTCTCTTTGGTTTCTTTTTCCTTCTCCTTTGAATCCTTCGAGAAGAATTTAACGGCCACATAGCAACCGTCGACCTTGATTACTTTGCCTATAATATTTTTGAATAATTCAACGTTAGTATAGCCATCATATGGAATTAACCATTCGAGCATCTTATTTGGTCTTACCGATCGGAACGGTCTTGACATCTTCGACAAAAATCACATCCTTCAATTGCCAATCTTCCTCGTCTTTTCTGTCTGGCTCACCGTCACTTCTAGGTGCCATACGCTTCTGACGTTCTAAAAAGGATTACAAATTTCAGATTAATATCACAATTCTGTGCTGTATAAATATATTTTTATCACATATATAATGTGTAAATATTAATAAGTTCCGTTATACTATGGCTCGTCGTGATACTTCCGGTATCGCTACAAGTGCTCGATGCCGGAGATGGAGGTGGTGGCATATCCAAACGATCAGCAGTTTCCTTGTGATTTGATTTGCTGCTACCACTCGTTGTTGCATTACCGTTTGACTCGCGTTTATCGAAAGATGGTCCAGTCAGAAGAGAACCCGCAGGTAAAATCTTGAAGCGATAAGTGGTATCGAGATTCCAAGCTGCGGACAGTAACTGTCCAACTTTGGGAACTCCATTGGCGATTGTGAATCCTGAAATGGCGATTGGTTACTCGTTAATTCAAGATGCAAAAATAAATATAACGTTTTTGATAACAGAGGCGATTCTCGCTCACCAATTGCTCCTGGTTGGTACATAGGGCTGTTTTTCATGCAGACGTGAGTTCCATAGCTTATGTCCGTTGACACAACGGTCGATGGTCTGTGCTTTCGTGATTTGGCCTTGTATTTTTCCCATAACTTTTTACGTTGCGCAAAAGGCAATACTCCCCTATTTGGATGACGTAATATTCCCCAATTAGATGTTATTTTTGTTTTGTCTTAGTACGAAAGTGTAAAGACAATGAAAAACTTACCACCAATAGAGAGTACCGCTCTCGAGTTTGGCGACCGTGTACAGAGCGCAGGTGTGCAATGATACGATCTTGTCAAGTGTAAACTCAGCAAATGCTTGAGCCGGATGTTCGAGTCTCGATGCAATGTGTCCGAGAAGTTCATCGAGCCAAGTGGCTACTTTACCGCTCTCTGTACTGACCGAACAACGAATCGCTGTTGCTGATATATTGATAACTTTTTCCCCGGTAAGCGCCAATGGTATGGTCTTTGGATGGTGAACATTAGGATTGTCAAGATGTTTGTAGGGCTCGGGATCGGCCCATCTCCACTGATACAGCTGTCCAGTATTCGATACAGCGATCAATTCGCTGTAAAGCGCGGCAATCTGTACAAAGCGCGGTGCTGGCTCGCCACTACGCTCATGCCACCATTCCAATTCTTCCGATATCCACAAGGGACTTTGCGAGGCAAGTTCCTTCTTCTTGTTGTCTGAAATTTGAATTTTGAAAGTAAACAGATAAAGATCTTTTTACGAGTCGTATGCGACAGGAAACATTGGATCAAAATTACAAATGTACCTGGATCTTTCTCCCAGCAATCTTTCAAAGCAGTTTCGAGCCATCTACGAGGCCCGTAGTACTGACGATCCCTCCATCTGCTAAAACTGTCACGATCTCTCTCCCGTTCGGGGCGTTCACCATCCCGATCGATTCCGAGTCTTCGCGAAGAACTGCCACGGCTAGATGAAAGAAATTGTGTCAAATTCGTCCATTGTACTCTTCGAGTTACATGATAATGTGAATTTTGATAAACATGCGATTCTGCGTGTATTATCTCTTACTTTCTCATTCCACCATATCCGAACATGTCCTCAGAGAACATAGAATCAGCATCAATGATGACGGAATGCTCGTTACTCAAACCACCATCGAGCAGTGATATCAGATCTTCCGGAACATAGCTGTCCGCGGCATCTTCCGCGTCGTCACCCTCTTCGTCGTCTCGTGATAAAAGATTGTTAACCGCCAAATTAACATCCAGATTCGTTCTCTATATAAAAAGTAGGTCAATTTGATGTTATTTATTTGCACATTTTAAAAATGATGCACAAGATATATCTATAGAAATGGCGAACCTGGAGTTCTCTGATGATAAGATTTCGACTTTTGCCCTGCAGAACGACTTGAGCCTGTACTATTAGATCCTCGGGTACAAAAGGCGCAGGAACAGAGACCAGAGGGCGAGAACTGCTGCTGCCACCACCACCCATTATAACCCCTGGTGGTCCGATACGACCGCTTCCGCTAGTTCCTCCTCCACTGCCGCCTCCTCGAATCGCTGAACTATTTCGCATGATCCTAGCTCGAGAGCGTGAAAGGCTTGCTCTACTACCACCTCCTCCGCCACTGCTACCGCTTGGGGCAGCACTCGTATTACCGACGTGACTTTTAGGAGGGCTAACATAATCACAAGTTCAAGTTTCATTTTTGTAATAGGTTTTTATAACTACAAAAGCATCCAAGTGCAAAGTCTTTATAAGATAGATTCTAAAAAATCTATGACTTACTTTCTGTTAGGCTCATTCTTGCTAAGATCCAATCTATCAGATAGAACAGTAAAAGCTACTCGACAGATTCTGTTGTCTTCCATGAGTAGAGCGATATGAGATGGTCCTACAACAATGCGCTTAACGGATGCTTTGAGCCCGCTAAGCGCAGGTGGTGTCACGAATCCATATCTGTTGATTTTTTCTGCCACCTCCTTCAGTCTAAAAATTACAAAGGGATTTGCAACATTAGTATGGTTATTTCTTATTGTTTATGTATATATTGCGTTATTCAAGTTATAAACACCGAATCATATTTAAAACCAATATTGGATTGACTGAGTTTGCGTTCCGGTATTAAAAGATTCAATCTTTTATTTTTATATGGATAACAGCAGAATTTGAAAAATAGGGCTATATTGGGCCAGCACGACCGTTCCAGACAAAAGTTAGCGCAGGTGTTACATAGAATTTTGCAAGAATCCTTATAAGCCCTCAATCAATTAATTACAATCTAATTAAATTAATCACAAAACATACAAAAAAAAACTCTTTTACTTATTGACGTCACTAATTTTCTCAAACAACTGTAACGTAACCACTCTTATTCACAATTCTGAACACATCAACATCCTCTTTGTCTTCTGAACGGAAAAATATTGTCAAACCTTATCTCGAAAGATCTTTCAGAATTAATAACAAGGGGAAGTATTTCCTACTTGACAATGTAACAATAATCTCAACATGGGAGGTAGCATTCATACCATGGCCCAGTTGTAAAAAGAAAAATTACTATTCTCAGTACGAGATGATGTGCAACGCCACCAAGCCGCCATTCGTGCAAGGAAGGTAACTTCATTTTCCTATTCCACGTTCCTTCCTAAAGAGTTAACTTTTTGGACCAAATATGACAACATTGTACTACAAAAAGGCTAACTACGATACGTTTTTCTCCTCCTTTGTTCGATAGATCAACATTTCTAGACAAAAAATGAATCTTGTAAACGACTCAGTCTATGGCATATTCCCTCAAAGCATCATTAGACAAGGAACAGCTGTGACCCAGTCGGTAAAAGTTCCGTTGCTCTATTTTCTCATGAACGCTTTATACACCAGACAAAAAAGAAGCCCTTTTATTCCCCACGACTTTAAATAAATTGGAAAATGTCACAGTTCATTTTTTCTGATATGCCAGTCATCCTGAAAAAAATAATAAGGAAATGCCAAGATTAGCTGTCTTCCATGCAAACATGGTAGCCCTGTCAGTGTATCATTGAATATTACTGTATCAGTCGGAACGATTGGAACGAGCTCGACAGAGCTGGGAGGTGATCTACCACGGTCGGTAACAAAACAACGTTCCCCCATTTGTTCTAGACATTGATATTTTGCATAAAAGCAAATGAAATTCTCATGATTTTATTTATTCAGCAGTTAAATCCAATCGCTGTTTCTACCAAACTAGCAAACCTTATGGAAAAAAATAGCAACACGACTTGAAGCTCTTAATACAACCTACCTAGAGAGGAAAGTATCAATGGCATATTTGTCAGTTATGTTTATTCAAATATTTTTTAGGTTAGAAAAAATAACTAGAGAAATATGAACTTTGATGAAATTATGAAAATACCAGAACAATGTATATCAAACTATTATTACAATTATTAGCATATGTTTGTAATATTTAATGCTAAATATTAAAAAAAAATGCAATAATGCAATAACATAAAAATTGTGAGAATTTTATTTACTTTAATTCCAGTGAACAATGACTAATGGGATCCATTAGTCATTGGGCTTATGTTTTTATCCAGGCAATTCCAAAACAGTATATGACCAGAGTACTTAGAATGTGCCACAAATTTTTGTAGCAAGCCAATCGTTGTGCTTTCTTCCATAATTACCCACAAATCCATATATACATCTATATCCATCGCACACATAAATATATATCTATATATGTAGATATATATCTCTATATCTATATATATGTATGTGTGTATATACATATATATTTATATATATAAATATATATCTCTCTATATATATATGTATGTGTGTGTGTATATATGTATGTATGTATATGTAAGTATGTGTGTATGTATGTATATATATATAGATATACATGTACACATATAGCGAATGTAGTTATTCACGCATGCAATGTTTCATGGGAGTTTGTAAATAAATCTGCGTTTTTCTCTATCTGTCTTTCTCTCTCTCACTCACTCACTCTCTCTCTCTTTCTCTCTCTCTCGCGCGCGAATGCACACTCCGAGCGGGAGACAGTGGAAGGGAGGGGGTTGAGAGGTGATTTTTTTATTTTGCAAAAAAAAAAGTCGGTGCGCCATGAGGAACATTATGCGAGGATCGTTCCAATCCATATCTGGATTGGAGAGAATAATACACGAGGGACGGTGGAAATGACCCACAATGCGATAATCAATCGTGTAAACGGCCGAAGATCGATGTCGTTGGGGAGGGGAAACGGAAAAGAAGAAGACAATCCGTGCTGATATCTACTTGGACTTCGAATGTACGAGAAAACGCTCGTAGCCAAGACTCTAGCGTGCATTATTCAATATGTATGTAATTATCTGACAGCGATTTTGTATGTCACTATACGTGGATAGGGTTGATTCGACGTCGTTGCATCATTGACTCTCGGGGGGGACTTAGGTACAAAATCGTGCGAGGAACATGCGAGAAAGCATTTAAAACGTTGAACTATCCGAGGGTTCACGGTGGAAGATATACTGCGCAAATGAAAATGATGGACGCTACGTACGACCGTGATCGAGGAAGGGAGAGACGGTGAAGGAAGTTGCATTGGTAAGGAGAACGGTCGAAGGCATGCATAGGAATACGTTAACGGACGAGGAATGGAGGGTATCCCACGATCCGTTCGTACGAGCGAAGAAGCAAGAAAAAAAACGTCTCCGTATCTCTCGCTTACCTATCGTTGAGTTGATCGTCCGTGCCTGGCAACGGATGCACCACGAAGTGTATCGAAGTCATTGCGTCTGTCGAGGCACACGCGCGTCCCAAATCCAAAATATATAATATTTTTTTTCTTCAATACTCCCTTACGCAAAAATTCACTACAACAGCGGACCGATATTCAGCCATGTTTCAGGAGAACTATCTAGTTACGTGTTCCTCAAGGCAAACATGGCGAGTCGCTGCGATCGTCGGTCGTCCAGTGTGCGCAAACACATCCAACTAACGCCACTTTCCGCTTGGGGTTTTTGGAATTGCCAACCTCGAAATAATTGTCACTAGTTTCCTTCCGATCGTTGATTCACTGGGTGATTTATCTCGGGTTTTTTCGTCGATAATTTGCCTGTCGGTTATTTAATTATTCGTTTTGTCGTTACGGTATTGAAGAATTCGAAAATGTAGGATGATTATTTAATCGATATCGTTGTGTATACCCATTTTCCCAAATTATTTTGTCTTTTAGAAGCAGCTATATGCCGCAGGCTTGTAGCCTCGACTAACCAATCGAGGCATTCAACTATTACCAGATTTCGATTATCGTTGTATAAAGCAGCTAACTTCACGTCATTTGATTTGCACCAATTTGCAATTTCCTTCGGATTCGTAAAATTTTATAGGAGAGTTAACGTGTATTGGTTTTAAACGCTGGTTCAAAACGTGGTTATAGAGGACATTCGCGGGATCTTTGGTGGAACGAGAGAATCGTAGAGTATCATCACAGGAGTGGGGAGGTCCCGCTCCAACAGTTTTTTTTCGTTCCTACATACACACGACACACGCGTTTTGGTTGCTCGCGTCGCGTTCGTGACGGCCCGTTGTGCGTGAAAAATCGCGAAACGCCCGCGGCGTGTGAGCGTGTGTTCGTGTGCCGGAAATACCCCGAATCAAAAAGTTTCTCGTACAACACTTCGAGTAGTACGGCCAACGGCCCAAATAGTTACACACCTGCTGAACGAAACAAAAAAACAAAAAAATTAAGCTCCGTGCTCTCTTTTGTCCCCCAAGCTCGATTTTGCACTTCGTTTGAACAGGTAAGCGAGCAGCAATTATACTTTGCAAGCTTGCTCGGTTTTATCGTTTCATTACATATGTGTATGCGTTTAAACGTGCAAGATATTAAAAGATATATATATATATATATATATATATATATTACAATTTAATACGATACGTGCACCCGGTTCCTGTTCCGGGTCACGCGACGATACAAATATGTCGGAAATCGAATGTGTAGTTAAAAAAAACAGAAGAACGTCGTATTGCGCACGACATCCCGTTTTGTCTCCTCTCCATATGTCCCGAAACGTCGAACCACGAGATCGTTGCCTTTGGCGCGCGCGTTCTCGTCGAGAGTTTCTCGGGTTTCTTGTCCATGTTATGGCGCACAATGGGAAATATGGTGCGATAACATCCCCGAAATTCTTCGTTGCACGATGCTAAGAGAACAATTTGTTTGGAGTACCTAGTCGAGCTTGGCAGACGAGAGTTGGAACCTTTATTCTACATTATACTCTAGTCTTCTTTGAGAGTGACTAGAGAGAGAGAGTGAAAACAGGAGAAATGTGAAAGTAATGATCCTCTCTTGCAATTCTATTCCAATATTGTTCCAATGCCCTCAAAACCTGTGGAGAAAAGATACAGATATTTTTGATCGAGAATGTATGCTAGGTTAATACACAACTGATAATTTCTCTTTCTTGTTACAGAATGGCTCGTGGACATCAGAAAATTCAATCTCAGGCCAAAGCCGCTGAGAAGACAGCAAAAATCAAGAAACAACAGGGTCATAGTGCCAACGACCAGAAGAAAGCTGCTCAAAAAGCATTGGTGCATGTTTGCGCGGTTTGCAAAGTGAGCAGAATTTTTGCAAATTTGTAGCATTGTTTCGACTTTGTCGATATGTTTTTCTCGAGCGTTTGCATAAAAGAAAGGATGGACAGTGTCATGTTTGTTTGATAGAACTCTTAGTTAACATTCTATACATCAATATTAATGCAAAATTTATTATCAAACAGGCGCAGATGCCGGATCCAAAGACGTACAAGCAACACTTTGAAAACAAACATCCTAAAAACGACATGCCGGACGATCTCAAGAGTATATGAAGGTGAGGCCTGTAACGGGCTGTAAAGCAAGAGCGACGGGCGGGGTGTGGAAGACGAAGCCAAGCAAGACGTGAACGCCGGCGTGCGACTGACTACCTGAGATGCGAAAAAGAGAGAGAGATAGAGAGAGAGAGAGTGTGTGAGACAGGTTAGAGTTGGTTTAATCGACCTTAAACGAGCAAAGAAATAAACCAGAACTAAAATCGCGCGTCCTCTCGAGTCTGTTGCGCCACGATTCGCCTCGATGAATGAAACAAACTAGCTTTTGTCGCACAAATATAAGGAATGAATTCTTATGTACAATTGTCGCGTAGGGATTTTTAAATATAAAATTGTCGTCGCGCAACATCGCGATTGTTGCTTGCAATTGAACAGGAAAAGCTCGAACGACCAAGGAGCTTTTCTTTTGCATGAGTGTGACGAGGTCATCGGTCGACGCGACGAAACGATATCGAGAGGAATATACATAGATATATATATAATATATATATATAGATAGTATATAGAAATGACGATGATTGCAAAAGGATGATTGAAATCGGATGAGTGTAATATGGACTTAAAAAATGTGCTGACTGCTGAAGAGCTAACGATGTATAACGAAATGCGAATCGTCGTACGTACTCTCTCTCTCTTCTACAACGCGCTTAATACGCATTATTGTCACAGTGGTGTGTAAGAACTATAAGAGCCGCTCCGGTGGTTATTAGAACGAAAGACAAAAAAACAGCAAATGAAAAGAAAATTCAAAAGAATATCGAACTCTGTTTTCCCTTGTTCGTTTAAACTCAGCAAAAAGAAAGAAATACCTACTACGTCGATCCGGCTTAATCGTTCTTCGCTTCGCGATATCTTCCGGTTTTATTGTATAGTTGAATAATTAAAATGAATTCAAAATAGTCCACGCAAAAAATCGACTGCCAATAATTAATGATTGAAAGAAAAACAAGAATATATAGAAATGAAAGATGAAGAGAAAAGAAGAGAAATCTGCCATGTAATCGTCGAAAGTATCGAGCGACTTTTGAGGGACGTAACGTCACCAATTACTTACTCGTATTGTACCAAACTTTGCTATAATTACTATTCGACGAAGAGTTATTGTAGAGGGTTTAGTCTTTGGCAGCATCGTCTTTCATAAAACGTTGGATTGTCTATGAACATGGCTTTTAATTTTCTCAATCATTGACAAAACTGTGTACTTATCGACGACGTTTGTTTCAAACTACTTCCTTTTTTGGATTAAGTTTCTTTTTTTACATTCTCTTAACACTTTTTTCCTCAGCACATTGTCTTACGATAATCCTGTCGATTACAATATATTTTACACAAATTTGTTACTCATTATTGAAAGCACTGTTTTTTTTTCTGCTTTAATTTAATCTTCCTTCTACCAGAAGGATTTGTTTACGTCCAGTGTTCTACCAATTGCAATTAGTAGTTTATGCGCTATTCTCTTTGTCTTGTCCGAGGCGTCAGGACATTAAAGCCAGATGCGCTTGTAACCTGTTGCACCGTCCTGTTCAATCTCTCTGTGTCTCGATGACAAGCTAAATTACCGAGGATTCACACGCACAGAATTTCTGGCTGGTTGCTCGCCCCATTAAGCAGCTAATTGCACGCGAAGCTGCAAAAGAACACAGATGTTAACACGCGATTGAAACTGAGGCTCGTTAAAGCCTGGCTGGCTTCTTCCAATTACCCCGGAAGCAATGATTAGCACTGTATTATGTATCGAGGATCAACGAAATTGCACCTGGAACACGTGAACAAACGGAAACGTAATGTAAATATCATTCAAGTCTCTCAATGTGATGTATATACGTTATCTTCATTCTATAATTCCTTCTTACAGAGTTCCACGAGGAACGGTGACATCACGAGCGATAAGTCTGACGAATCGATAATAATCGCATGTGCCACAGATTTCTTTTTGGTCGTGTGGCAATAAGGTCGTTGATTACACGAGTAGAGTATCGATATCACAACTTCCGCTGACAGAAAATATCATGGTGAGTTTATAAATTGTCTTGTCTCGTACCCATGAATTAATTTCTTTTTTATCTAACGATTCATGCAAATATTTATCACATCACTGCTTGATAGAAAATTGTGTGTTTGTATTTAATAAATCTGTTTTTTCTTCCAGATAAATTTCATCAGTCTGCAGTAATTCGTCAAAGAACTTACGAGGGCAGTGATCGTACTTGTTTGGTATGTTTCATCATCGGTAGCTGTAAATGACGCTGCTGAATTTTTAGGCTGTGTGCAAGATATCAACGAGTAAAACTGTGACGTTTGGAGACTCGTGTGGGAGTCGTATAAGTTGAAAGGCAAGATCGACACTCGTCTCAGTTCTCTCCAGATAGTCGTCCGACCACAATTTCTGGAGACCTCGTAGGAACACAAGAATCACAGTAAAGAAACAAGTGTGATCGTTGAAGGAAGTTTACGTGTATCGAATTGAAATCTCGATCAAAGAAGAGAAAGGTAAAAGGAGTATGATGGATTCGGTTTTTCGTACACGTTCATTGGGAGCTGCGGCTGAAGGTGTGAGAGATCAATACGCAGATGGCAAAGCAGCGAAAGTCTGGGAAGTTTTCATCGGCGACAAGAAGCAACGTACCAAAAATTATAAGGACTTCCTTGTTGGGCTTCTTCGCGAGAAGGGCTGCCACAGAATTTTGGATGTCGCTTGTGGAACTGGAGTCGATTCGTTAATGCTGCTGGAGGAAGGTTTTGAAGTTGTGAGCGTTGATGCCTCCGACAAGATGTTGAAGTATGCCTTGAAATCCAGATGGGACAGGCGGAAGGAACCGGCTTTTGATAATTGGGGTAATTATTGAATTTTATAAAAGAAAGTCGAATAGTTCTCATCGCTATGAACTACTCGTATCTTACTTGCTTATTTCTCTTTGTACATTGCATAAGATTATAATACATTTGCGTAAGCCAAAACGACAATTTCATATCGAACTTTATTTTATCAGCAGAGAACAGAAGAATCTCTCGCTACGTTGGAGGGTCGTCGGAGTTTATCAAGCGAGTGGGTCAATGTGGATCCGTTCTATCGACAATCTTTACACAAATTTCGTTTTTTATCAGTTTCGCCACGTGAACAATAATCCAAGATTATTTTTTCTGAAGTAATTTGGGACGAATGTACATAATCTCGCATTGAGAAGAGAAAAAAGGAGGCCAAACCTTGAGGAGA
Source organism: Tryphoninae sp. A BG-2022a (assembly GCA_030522965.1). NCBI lineage: Eukaryota > Metazoa > Arthropoda > Insecta > Hymenoptera > Ichneumonidae > Tryphoninae sp. A BG-2022a. The sequence continues at coordinate 33,838 of JAPYZT010000413.1, forward strand.
TGTAACGTTTCGACCTTGTAAGGCAATCGTCACGTTCGTCGTGAAACGAAGCATGAATAGAGCGAATCGTTCTTATTTCATCGTTCCTATAAACGAGTCTCGTCCGTTACACCACGCTTGTTCCAGCAGCGAGATGAAACCGAGACCCTTTTTCTTCATAAACTCGTCGTTTATAAACCTCAAGCTAGCTCTATCGCTTTTGATGATCAACGTCAGGCTTTGTCTCTCTTATTATTCATACTCCATACGTGCCTGAGTTCTTCAGCCTCTCTCATCCTCGGTCCTTTTATTACTTTTATGTATGGACCGAGTAGAAACAAAAATATTATTATTTCTTCTCAACGTACAGAGAAAGTTATTGTAGTCTTGAATGTTTAATTGTTTCATTGACTAAAACAATGTATTCTTTTTGTTTGTTCTTGCCTCATCGCTGCAGTCATCGAGGAAGCGAATTGGTTGACCTTGCCGGAAGATATAAAACCTCTGCTCGGTGATGGCTTCGACGCTGTTATATGCCTGGGCAACAGTTTCGCCCATATGCCAGATTTATTCGGTGACCAGAGGGAACAGAGGTATGAAATATTCATGAATACTTATGAAGAAAAAAACATTATGTAAAGGGAAGCGATAGATAAGAGATCAATGTGAGGCTGTGGTCATCACTGAGGTTTAGTGGTAGGAAGATAAAATCTAAACGACCAATACACTGGAACTATAAACAAAACAAAATGGAAAAAAGGTTTAACTACAATTCTGTCTTTCGTTTGTTCCAATAGACAAGCTCTTGCCAATTTTGAGCGCTGCGTCAAGCCAGGTGGACTTTTCCTCATCGACCACAGGAATTATGATTACATCATCGACACTGGTAGTACACCACCGAAATGTATCTATTACAATGTGAGTATCTTGGTCTGAAAAACATTTAACTTAACTATTAGTATGAGAGCCCAAGACCAAAACCAGGCATGATAGTTTTATGGTCAAAACCGTATGAAATAGTTAGATTAGATGATTCTGAATCCAACTAGTTGGGTATTAATGGTCAAAAGTGTAGCATCTAGATGGAAGCCAGTTTCTGCTATGTCAAAACAAAAATGCAGTCGGTATTATCACAATGTGTCTGATATTGAAAATGTACATAGATTTTGTCATTTTATTACAAAAACAAATTGTTTTCAGACGTATTGCGTGTAGCATCTGGCTAACTCATCTGGATAACTCATTTCATCATGTCGAATAATTTCCAGACAGATTGCTATGTTACCAATCGGTAAAATTTTTTAACATTTTCAAAACGTTCTCAAAACATAAGTTGCTCACATTTTCTTCTGGAAACTGATTTTGTTTCGCATCGACTAACCCAAATTAACTTGTAAAAAAGATTTCCAGACAGGCTGCTATAAGTTTCTTGTTTTTTGTCTCATTTTTAATTTTTGAAAATGGTTTCCTTCCTAGGCGCTACACTACTGTCGTCTGAAAAACGTTTCTTCGGTGTTTAAGATCTATCATTCAACTACATTTCAAAAATCAGACGTATTACTGTGATTCAGGTTGGCAAAATTTTTGGACTTTTTCCAAAATGCAGTCAGGTCAGACGCTACGCAGAAAATTTGTGATTTTCTTATTTTTTGATTTCCGCTAATCCCAGCTATCTGGGAGTTTATATGCTTTTGGCCATAATGCTATGATGTCAAAATTTTAGTTGCAGGCTCTTGTATTATATAAAAACTGCAAGCTGACTGTTCCTTGTCTGGGACTTTATATGGTTTTGGCCATCTGCTATCTGGGACTTTATATGATTTTGGCCATAATGCTATGATGTCAAAATTTTGGTCGCAGGCTCTTGTACTATATAAAAACTGCAAGCTGACTGTTGCTCTGTCTCTGAGACTTTATATGGTTTTGGCCATAGCTATCTGGGACTTTACATTGTTTTGGCCATAGTTATCTGAGACTTTATATGCTTTTGGCCATAGTTATCTGGGACTTTATATGGTTTTAGCCATAGCTATCTGAGACTTTATATGGTTTTGGCCATAATGCTATGATGTCAAAATTTTGGTCGCAGGCTCTTGTATTATATAAAAACTGCAAGCTGACTATTCCTTGTCTGGGACTTTATGTGGTTTTGGCCATAATGCTATGATGTCAAAATTGTGGTCGTAGGCTCTTGTACTATATAAAAACCGCAAGCTGGCTGTTGTTCCTGTTATCGTACGATAACAAAACAAAAAAAGTAATTAAAGCTTCAAGATAGTTTATCACACCCCTTAATTGCCCAATTGTTTATTCCAGAGTAAGCACATGACGGATATCAAGACCTCGGTGCTGTACGTTTGTGGTAAACCAGCGATAGTCACCCTCGACTATCTAATATCGCTTGATCCAACCAGCGAAAACAACAAGGATCCGGAGAACGTCAGCGAGTTCAGATTATCTTACTATCCTCATAGGCTAAATATCTTTCGTGATATGGTCAAGAAGATTTTCGCCAAAGGAGCGAAGCACACGATCTACGGTGACTTCAAGCCTCTCGACGAGATCGAGCATCCAGGCTTTTACATCCACGTCATTGAGCAGAAAGTCTAGAAAAAATAATGCTCTCTTCATCTCCACCGGAATTCTTCAAATTTCGTCGAGTCCAGCCACGAAAACAGAAACGAATTTTGTAAACTCAGGGTCGAACAATAATTCTTTATCGCTAAGCTTAAAGCTTTAATCTACATTGACCAATTGTTTTTGTCTTTGATCTTTGTTAACTTCCATTCGTTATCTACTTTTCACGGTTTTTAAAAAACGTTTTTAATCTCACATTCTCTTCTTCTTCGCTATCGTGTCCAAAAACAAAAACAAAAAATTCCAAATTATCTCATAATGCTCAAAAATCTTTTTAAAAAAAAACACTGGCAGTATATAATATACGTACGATAACGTACATACACTTTATTTTAGATTATTTTGTATAAATATTAAATATACACGTTTCGAAAGCAAGACTCGAAGTTTTTAAACGTTGTCGTGTTTTCATTATGGAGTTTCGTTTTTATTTTTAAATTTCTTCTTTTCTTTTTTCTTGTTCTTGTTTGTTTGTTTGTTTTATTAACGTAGTAATGTTGCGGAGAGAGCGCATCGGTGGAATTATGGCCTGTTGGTGGGTGGTGATTAGTGGTGGTTGGTGGTTGTGGTGGTGTAATATATACGGTATAACTTTCAATCGTTTCTTTCCATTTTTTTTTGTTTCTTTGTATTGTTTTGTTTATTACTATTTTATAGTATAAGCTCGAAAGCAACTTCCTCGGCGCGTGTGACAAAAAGAGAGAAGAGAGGAAGGTACGAACGAAAGTTAGTCGTCGGTGAAGAAAAGAAAGAGAGAAGATATTTTTTTTGTTCTTTGTTTTGTTTTCTTTTTTTTATCTTTTTTTTTTAGTTTGTCGTTTCTTCTTCTTTTTTTACAAATGTTGTATAGTACAAGCGGCGAGACAGGAGACTCCGGGCACTTGACTGTCTGCGAAAAATTGAATAAACCTTTTGTTTTTTCTTCTTTTTTTTGTTTTCATTTTAAATATAATTTTATATATATATATAATATGACAAGTTGGGTAAAGACTCTTTTGGCGAAAAGTCTACGATCGAAAACGAGCTGCCCACGTAAAAAACTGGACGAAGTGTGTACATGTGTGTTCTTTTTGTTTTTTGTTTTTTGTTTTTTGTTTTTGTTTTTTCAATTTGTATGTATGCGTCCTGGGTGTATTTAAGTATTTATAAGTGTATCGAGTCATTATAGCAAAATGTTCTCCCCTCGTCTTGTAACAACGTGTGTCTGTGTGTGTGTGTTTTTTTTCTTCTTGTTTTTTTCTTCTTTTTTGTTTTCTTCTATTTCGTACACCTTGTTTGTTTTCGCTGCTGCTTTTTCACCGTTTGTTCACCGTCGTTACGACGCTATTAGACCTCCGGTTGACTGATTAAAATTTACATTATTATGAGTAACAAGAGCGCATGTTTTTTTTTTCTTCTGTTTACTGTACTTTTTTCATTTCTTCTCTTCAACGGTCGATTTTGTTTTCTTCTTTGTTCTCTTTTTCACTTCGTTTAATATCGACCGCACAGATCTATAAAGTTCTAACGACATTTCTTTACGTTCGCCATGGATTATAATCCGCCCCTCCGGTGAAGCGATGCAAAAATAATATTATTTTTTTTTACGTTTTTTTTTTTTTTTTTTTTCATTTCTTCTTTTCTTCTTTTCACATAGTCTAGTTTCGCACATCGTTAACGAAGCGATTTGGGTGAGAGGAAGGCAGTTAAACGAGCTTTATCGAGGGTGAACGAGGCGATTCGTCGTTTCGACCATCGAGAGACTTGCTGCTTTTTTTTATCTCTCTCTCTTTCTTACTTTTACTCACACTCTCTTGCCAAGTGGTTTTCTTTTTCATACACGACTTCTTCTCGCTCATTATGATTTTTTGGTTTTCTCTTCCGCTACGGCCACCCTCTAGAGTATCAACAGCATTAAACTTTCGCATAGAATTTGAACTACGTATAGAGCCAGCTATATCGTACTCGTCAACTAGAACCTATTTAACAAACTTTCTCCTTTTTTTTTTATAATTCTGCTTGTTTTTAATTTATATGTCGAATAAACGTAAAATAATATTAATTATTCAATGATCTTTCTCCTCGCTTCTTTTTTCTTCTTTCAATATATATATATAGATATACATATGTGTATAGACATACATACATATGTATATGTATATGTGTGTATGTATATGGTGCATTCCGGGAAAAATGGACAATTTTCTAAAAAAATTTTTTTCCAATTTTCTCAATTTTTGGATATTTTTTAGTGTTCATCGAAAAACTGTTCGTAGTAAATTTTGAGATTTTTTTGTTTAATTGTTTAAAAAATATCGTAATTGGAAAAGATCACTCTGTTTTTTCGAATTTTTTGCTCATAAGTTCTTTAATTGCAGGACGAATTGAATCTTTCTTTTTTGCAAATATTTCGTTTTTGAATGTTGTTTTGAAAAATAAATGTGGGGAAATTAGTTAAGGTGTTTTTGAATGTGATTTCTAAGGTTTAAACTTAAATTTCATTTTTTTTTAAAGTGAGTATATGTTTTGATTTTTTTGAAGATTTGTTGTCTTAAGCTTCTATCAATTTAACAACTTTTAAGCCTGGGTAGATCGTGGAATGTTCATAATAACTATTTTTTTTGATTTTTGAAAATTTGAAAAAAAAAAATTTTTTTTTGTTTCAAAAAGACCAATTTTTTGAAAATTCGATATCTTTTGATCTGCTAATCGAACAAATCTAAAAATGTACTTTATTAGTGCCTTTTCGATAGGGATTTAAAAAATATCCAAAAATTGAGAAAATAAAAAAAAAGAAGTTTTTGAAATTTGTCCAATTTTCGTGGAACGCCCCATATATATGGCATATATGTTATATATCGTATAATGTTGTGTTTGCGCATGCGCGTGTATAACGTGTATCTTGTGTTGGTCACGAAAATTTCAAGGCCTTTTTTTTCTTTATTATTATTATTATTATTTTCTTTTTCTTTTTATCAGAATTTTCTTCACAGCTCGTCGATCAGAGATACGTCTTTTCTTTCTGTTATGTTTAATTGTTTTGTTTTGTTTGTTCGTTTGTTTTTGTTCAATCCTTTTCTTACATTGTTTCTTTTTTTTACACAATTTGTCATCAAGATAATTCCTATTTTCCCTATTTTTTTTTGTTCCTTTCACTTTTTGCGTCTCGCCCATAAAATAATTCAATAATTAATTGCAATTTCGAGGCTCTCTTCCGGATGAGAGACAGAGACAAGGACAGAGAGAGAGAGAGAGAGAGAGAGAGAGAGAGAGAGAGAGAGAGAGAGAGAGAGAGAGAGAGAGAGAGAGAGAGAGAGAGAGAGAGAGAGAGATTTGTGTGTACGTGTGTGTGTGTGTGTATGTCTGTGTCTGATAAAGGGACAGGACCTGGGAGAGGGTGGAATTTCATTCGTACCATCGACCTATATAACTGTACATAATTGTTCAAAATCCTTATTTCATGTATCTCAAATGGAATGCAAAAGAAAAAACAAGGATCTTCGTTTTGCAAACTCTTCCATCTCGCTCCATTTCTGTACTCCGCGTTTTATATAATAAATGATATACAGGGTGAATTTTATAAGATGTCTCAAACTGTATTTTAAGATAGATGGGATCATTACGAACAAAAGTTGTAAATATACATTGGGGATATTTTTAATAGTTTGCGAGATATCAATGTTTAAAGTTGGTCCAATCACAGCGCTGAGAAGCGTTGGAACCGCCCACTCCCCCCATCCGATTAGACTGGGGAGTGAGCGGTTCAATTTTATTCCTCAGGTATTGAATATTCTGAATTTTGCAACCCCAAATGTAACCTAGATCGTGCTATCTTTACAGCTAGGTAGGAGAATGGGCGGCGCCTTCTCGGCACGCTCTGATTGGACCAGCTTTAAACATCGATATCTCGCAGACTATTAAAAATATCCCCAATTTATATTTACAATTTTTGTTCGTAATGATCCCATCTACCTCAAAACTAAAGTTTGAGACACCTTATGAAACTCACCCTGTATATGTATATGTATATATTGTTCAAAAATCCTTTTTTCATGTCTCCCAAATGGAATGCAGAAAAAAAGGATCATCCTTTAGCAAACTCTTCCATCTCGCTCCCTTTCTGTACTCTGCATTCTATATAATAAATACATATACATATATATATGCATACATATGTATGTATATATACACGCGCATACACACACACACGCAATGTGTACCATTCGCAAAAAATATATTTATATATACATATATATATAGATATAGATATATATATAGATATATACGCACATATATATATGTATATATATATATATGTATATATATATATATATCGACATAGACGGATCTTTATATACAATCGTATAGTTTACAATATGTATAATACGTGTTAATATGTACAATCTAAATATTGCTGTTTGGCTCTCCCGTGTGTGTCGTAAGTGTACGCGCGTATTAGGTCCATTGCTCCAGCTAATAAACGGCCACGCTTTCACGGCCACCCTGCGGCGTTCGCGCGAACTACGTCCTTGCCATTTGTCTTTGTTTCGCTTTGTTCGTTCCTTACTTTTCTTCCTTACGTTTCTTTTCTAAATCGAATATTCGAAGTTTCGGGCCTTTTTTGCTTGTCCACGAGCAACAATCTTTATAATAAATGATAATAATAATAATAATAATTTTAAAAAAGAGAAGAAATACACAGATATAGTTACAAAAGGATTAGAGGCACGCTTGTATTCCCATAACGATTATCAAAATTCTCTTCGCTTTTACTGTACACAATGGAGAAATAAGGACGCGATAATAATGCGATAAGGACAATGATAACAACAATAATAACAATAATAATAATACAGCGCCGCGTATGCGGATCACGAATTATTTTCGCGCGATAATAATGTGATAAGGACAATGATAACAATAATAATAACAATAATAATAATACAGGGCCGCGTATCCGGATCACTAATTATTTTCATCTCCTTCTTCTTCCTCTTCTTTCTTACGCCCTCCTCAAACTCTTCCTGTTTTTTGGTCCATATTCCGGGACCTAAACCGTGACAAACGCGTACAAACGTGCGACCCATTTTCTTCCTCTTCATTGTCTTTCCTTCCATTTTTCTTCTAATATAATTTATCCTCCACGATTGTTTCGCAACCACGCTCATTTACTCTCATTCGACACCGCGAGCCCTTCGGTCACATTCGCATCCCCTAACTCTGTAATCTAATTTATAATTTCTTTATCGCATCGCGGTCACAATCCGACCTCTTCGCATATTATCAATGATCGAGAAAAAACAAATCGTACTTACAAATCTATTACGGATATTAATGCTATTCGATAAAATTATATATATGTATGTATATGTGTATATATATATATATATATATATATATATATGTATATCGCGTTACACGACCTAGGATCGCGTATCGCGCGCTATATTTCATTTTCTTCTTTTTCTCTTGTTGAGTGTTTTTTGTTTTTTTTTTACTTCTTTGTTATTATTTATATCTGGATATTTCGATGTCTCGTAGAAGCCGTCGCAAGCAATTTTATTCCGCGTTTTTATTTTGTTTTCTGTTCTTGGTATTTTCTTCTTCTTCTTCTTCTTCTTCTTCTTCTTGTTTTTGTTTTGCATTCGCCATTTTCTTTGGACGTGTGCAAACGTGTATTAACTTTAGTCACGTGTGTGTGGGTTTGTTTTTGTTTTTTGTTTTTTGGGATTTACACCGCGCAACGTGAAACCAAGAAGATGATGGAAAAAGGTCATTTTCGTTACAGGGATTGACCTTGTGTGAGAATTAGTCTCTTGGCGATTTCTTCTTCTTTTTTGTTTTCGTTTTAATACGCACATTTCCATCGACTTGTCCGCGCGCTTTATTGCTTGATTTTACTTTTATGTTTTCTTCCTCTTCTTCTTTTTCTACTTTTGCTTCTTCTATTTCTTCTTCTTCTTCTTTTGCTTCTTATGTTTCCTCTTGTACACATTTGTAAGTTGTCTCTCTCTTTCATTGAAAAAGCGATCGCTCTCGAGTTATTTTCCTCGCGAAAGTGTAGCTTCGACCTTTTTGTCTTCTTTTTTTTTACTTATGCCTAAAAAATTTCGTACAGTTTGTTTGTTGTTGTGTTTGTGTATATTGTATGTTTCGAGTCGATCGAATTATTATTCCCTTTCCGATATTTCTTCTTCGACCTAATGGCGTCCTTTTCATCGAATCTTTTGTCGTGTTGTTGTTTTTGTTGTTGTTGTATGTTTCTTCTTTCTCGTTCTCAGTCCTTCATCAACGAAAAACTTAAGAGTCAGAGATATCACTAGCGTTTCGTTTGTTTGTTTGTGTGTGTGTGTGTGTTTTTATGTCGAGTGAAATTTCTACAACGATTGCGAATGAGCGATCGCGATGAGCACTTTTCGTAATCGATCGTCGTCCGAACACTTTGATATCGTTACAATAAAGAGTTTTTACACGTTATACGATATATAGCTTATCGATCAGTTTTTAGTCTCTCTCTCTGTATGTGTTTATGTATATATCCCGTGTTCTGTGTGTGTATATGTGTGTCCATGTGTCATGGGCGATATACCAAAAAATTGTTAACTCTCGGTAATAACGTTTGTAGAATCCACGAATCGGGCGATAATCGGGCAACTGGCCAGAAACTGGCCGGGAACTGGTCAGAAACTGGCCAGGAACCGGTCAGAAACTGGCCAGGAAATGGCCAGGAACTGATCAGAAACTGGCCAGAAACTGGTCAGAAACTGGTCAGGAACTGGCCGGGAACTGGTCAGAAACTGGGCAGACCCCGGTCAGTAACTGGACAGGCGCTGATCAGGGACTGGGCGCTGGGCAAGAAGTGACCAGTGACGATCAAAACCACACGCGTGGATTCAACGTTCAACAAACTCGAGTCGCACGAGCGAAGCGTCTCTGAGCATTAATTATAATTAAAATAAGTCTTCGTGTACCGAAATCGACACAACGATCACCCTCCTGACGCACTTATGTACACACTTTTGCAAAAAGAAGAAAAAAAAAAGAAAGAAAAAACGGGGTTTAAAGAAGTGAAAAAACGAGGACAAATATCACGGCTTCGTCGAGGAATTTTGTCGCGATAAAGCGAGTCCGTGATTGGTTCACACGAGAGTCACGCGAGTCCCGGCAGCGACAACGTAACGAATAAAACTAGCCGCAAGACCGTCGTTGGTCGCGATTTTTCACAAATACTCTCGCGGCCTCGGTGGCGGCCTCTTGCGATCAGATCTCTCGGTCCTCTCACTTCTGTCCGCACTAACGTTGTCGCGCTCCTCGCACTCGAGCATCTGCGTCGTTTCCGTCGCCTCGGTCGGACTCATTGGCTGAGTCGCGAGTGGCGCTAGTGGCGCCGCGCCCTTGTTCCTCGATTTACTACGACGTTTACGTAGAATGAGAGGTCCGAGGGCGCCACCGTCGTCTCTCGAGGTAGACGCCTGCGCGAGACGCTCGAGAAGCTCCTTGTTAACCTCTCTCGCCGAGGCGGAGGTTTTGTAATCCGTGGACGAAGATTGACCGTGCGACAAACGATCGGACAATGTTTCTCTCGTTCTCTCGGATTGCTGCTGCGACTGATGATGATGATGATGGTGATGATGATGATGATGCGGTTGCGAGGACTCCTTGACGCGTTCGCAGCTCGTTAAAGCTTGACTAGTGTCTCTAGTCGCGTCGAGAGGCGAAGTCGACGACGACGCCATCTTTTGATCCGTGAGTGTACCAGGCGTTTGTGTACCGGCGTCGTTCGAGCCTTGGGGCGTTCCAGATGGCGCTGGCGTCGATGTCGTCGTCGATGAGGTTAGGTTAGGTGTCGTTGCTGTCGTCGTTGATTGATTCATCGTACAACCGTTCGTCTGTTGATTTCTAACCTCGCTGGTTCTCGATTGAGGTGGACTCGGCAACACACCAACGATCGGACTTCCCGCGTTCGACGTACTTCCAGTTGATACTACGCTATTCCCCGTTGGTGCTGGCAATCTGTTCATCAAGATCTGCAACATATCCTCGAGTTTCGCCAGACGCTGGTTTACTCTCTGTACTTCAAGCTTGAGGTCAACCTTGACCTCGAGAACAGCAGCGAGAATCTCACGCTCTTGGCCAGGCTGTGCCGTTATCAATCCACCGTCGTAACTCTCGAGACGACGGAGCGAGAGTTGTTTAGAATCGATGGTTAAACTCGGTGGTGTCTGATGTGTTTCTTTAAACGAATCCGGGTCACCCGCTTCCTCGATCGTTCCGCCGAGCTTTCCCAGCTTTGGGAAAACCTTGTTCGTCGCAGCGCTCGAACTTGGACGCGAATCTCTCGCGCTTAACGATCTCTTGAAAGTGTCGGTGCCGGTGCCTCCTTCGCTACCGGAATCCAGACTCGAACTTCCTGCGAAGGAATAATAATATTCGTTATCACAGATAAACATTACAGAAACGAGATGAGGTTAACTCGGATAAAATGTTAATGAAACATCTCCAACTTTTCCCTTTACTTTTTTCCTCTTGTCATTTATTTATATCGGAGAATTTCGCTCTTGCACGAAGTTTGCCAAAGTAGCTGCATAAATCGAGTTAAAAGTTTTAACGTATAATTTCCTGGAATGGCTGGAATCCATGTTTGAGTAATGTGACGAAAATTGTCAGCTAAATGAGAAATTGTCGAATAATAAAAATGATAATTGTAAGTAAATAAAATGACATAATTGAATAACATGAAAAAAGTAATCTTATTATAGTTCACGGTCTTACATACAGGTGTTGCAACTCTCAGGATTGGGGGTGACTCGCTTGTTGAAGGAATTTTTGGAAGTTCACGGTTTGGCCACATGCGACGCTGCAATCGAGTGTCGTATGTAGCTAAATGTATGTCATGTCGACACTCGTCAGCAGCGCTACAGGTGGCGATGGAGAGAACTTGATTTTTCTGCTTCAATATGCGAGTCACTTTAGCCTTCCCCCACTCCCGGAAGTTGCAAGACCGTGTTATAAATAGACATTTAGAAGAAAAAGGCAAACTCACCAAGTAAACGTCCCCATTTGCTAGTTTTCGGTCGCGCCACGGGTGTCTCGTCAGTCGACGGTTTCCTCGAGTGCGACGTCTCGCCATCTTTGATTTCCTTGTTGTCGCCCCTCTCGACATCGGCTGCGTGTCTTTCCCTTCGAAATCTGTATCGTGTCGACATCCCGCAACGAAAAAAACAAAACAAAAACGTAGCAACAGAGAAAAGAAAACAAAAATGTTTCATTAGTCATTAAGATTCTCAGGTAAGTTTTAACAGCGGCCTGGCAATTTTTACGTGGCGGGGGAATAATAAATTTTGTTGGTGGGTGACGATTGTCGGTAATAATAAATATATATATATATATAGATTCTATTTTTTTTCATTGTTTTGTCGCGAGAGACGGATGAAGGTTGGATTATACATAATTTTTCTGTTTGTTTTTGGTTTTCGTTCTGTTTCTGTTCAATGACTTTTTGTTTCTTCTCTAGTTACTGTTCTTCCAATGGAAAAAGGTATTGCGCTTTGACTGAATCGATGGCGTGGATTTCTCGTTTCATGGAACCTAAGGCTCTCCTCCCTTCTTTCGTGTATGAGGGAAATTGTGGACTAGCGATGGAAAAAGTGAACGAGAGAAAAGTTTGAAAAAAGTCTTGTGAAACTTGGTCTTGCCACGATTGCCTCTGGGGATGGCTCTGTGTATATGGCGTATGTATAGGTGTTGCATATATTCTTTTTCATATTAACATATATGGGGATTGCTTCGTTTGCGTAACTGTTTTTTTTAGTTGTAGTTATTCTTGTTCTTTTTTCTTTTAGATACTTGGTTAGCGTTCTTACATCATTACAAAATGGCTACAGAGGCTATAAAGGGTACAGCTCCAGCGGTGTTCACGAGCAACCTACTTTGGTGTGCCTACGGGAAAGAAAGAAAATATGTCTCTTTTTTTTTGGTGATAAAATTGGCGATAAACATACGGGACTCGGAACGTAGAACCATGAACGCTTTTTCTCATTTCCCACGAAGGACTCGTTAATTTAGTTTACATTGTATTTTCATAATCCCTTGTTTTTAAAATCTTTCTTGTCCCGCAGTTAACAAAGTTAAGCATCGATTAGTTTACAGTTTCACAAAAACGTTGCGTTCACTGTTCTCTACCGATTTATCAATACAATAAATGGTATAAATATGCCTCTCGAAAAACTATAGATCATTAAACAATCCTTGTGATTTATCTTCAATATACATATACATATACAAATGTATATATATGTATACATGAGTGTGTGTGTGTGTGCTTGATGGTTTATTTACAACTAAATTAGAAAGTATTTAAAAACAAACAAACGCACAATTTAACTTTTTTCATAAATCTTTTATCGGACAATTCTTAATAAATCTAATCGTTTCTCGAGCAGGCCGACAATAGTTAATTAATCTGATTTAATATGTATATATATGTACATATATATGCATATATATATAAAAGAGTATTTGAATTACAGGTGACAGAGAGAAAGATCCGAATCCTAGAGTGTGTATATAACATGCACCCCGCGAGACATGGAGAATAACGACATAATAGTCGCAGGTAAAGTATTGGGGGTGATAATTAAATAAGTGGTACAGCCGAGATTAAGGTAGCTTGTTCTTCCGCTGAGAAATAGTGAGAGGGAAGAGAAACAAAAAACGTGAAGAAAATAGAAGAACAGAGAAGGGAAGAAACAAAATGTGAAGAAAAAGAAGAAATAAGAGGAGAGAAGGTACGTTGAGGGTCGAACGACTTTCTCGTGAGGTTTCTCACAATGCACCATTCATCGAACAAGATTACTGTTAATGCGACGAGCCAATCGATGGAGACGGTACGATTCTGTTCGATGCAAAGTGACAACCTCACGGGCAGAATCGAGCCAAGTATATTAGGAAAAGTGGGTTCGACGCTGAGATAGAAAAGAGTGAATTAGACACCTCGTATTTCGCTTTGTACAACGCTTGAGACTTCGTGTTTTTTTTCTGTTGTTGTTGTTCTTTTTCAATATGTACGAAAGATGAGAAAAAGTAAATTAAAATTGAAATAAGGTTAATTAACAAAAAAGAAAAGTAAACGCAGACATTGTGCAACGAGACACGACACTCGCGCCCTCTATCGTGTTCTAGGTGAACTTTCTGAATTAACGAGGCTTCTTTTGGCCAAAGAAATTATTTTGTATCCGCGAGACAAAGGATGAGTGTAAGAGTCCCGTTGCAGCTGTCTACGTGGCTAAGATAATTTAATAATTAGTAATTAATTTAGAAGAAGAAAAATAATGCGCATAACCCTCTAAAGGCGTATATGTTACAGCACTCTAGCATTCTTGAAAATGGTAGAATATATATATATATAAATGAATATAAATATATATATATACACACATATATATATATATATCTATAGTAATAATTGTAGTATGTAAAACCGCAAAGCGCGGTGCACGAAGCAGCGAGGATTCCGAACCGCCTCGCTCGAATCTCTCGCTACGTCGAGTCTCGCGCACGAATCCGCGTTCTCAACATTACGAAAGCCTCGATCAACGAATCAACAAACATATCGTACGAATATTTTTCAAAAGAAAATATAAGAACATATAAAAAACAGCGACAATAACTCGTGTTCCTCGAGATCCACAAAAATGGAAGCACCTGTACCACGTGGTGTCATATTAATGCGACATAAACCTTAGCGAGATTTTATTTTCGCTTCTCGTCGTTCTCGCGATTCGTTCGCAAAGCGTTCTACATTATCGACGGTCGATCACCGAGGTACCGTGTGTGACCGGACGAGTGAGAATTTATAAAAAAACAAAGACAAAAAATAAAATAAACATTTTCCAATCCCGATTGCCGAATTTCGGGCTGATGAATTAACACGCTCACGTTTGTGTACGAATGAATATTCATATAGATACAATGTATATGTATATACGGGCGTGACGATTGATAATATGTATCTAGTATTTATATTGGTATATATATATGTAAATATATATATATATATATATAATCATGTCTGGTCTATAATTAAGAATTATCAATGATAGATAATAACGATATTAATCATAATAATAATTAATAATAATGATGATGACCGTAATAATAATAATAATAATAATAATAATAATCAATAATAATAATAACAATAATAATAATGATATATAATAATAGATACAGGAATAATAATGTCGATAATAATACGTAGCAGAATTATAATATGGCAATAAAAAGGAAATATGGATATAAATAAATACGTAATAAATGAAATTGCCTAAAACTCGGCCATGGCGGTAGGACGTTCACGGTGAGCTCCTCGTCTGAATCCTGGGTAGGCCGACTAGTCAGTATCCTCGTCATGCTGATTTGGGGTTCCCCGTCGGTCTTGAACCTTTTCGGACACAGTCCGTCAGCCAGGCGCAACGATCAACAGTCGCAATATCGAATAATATCATCACACACATGACGTGGAAGGTTTTCTTTTCGTTTTTTCTATATATATTATTATTATTATTATTGTATATCACCGGCATTATTAAACATAAGATTTCATATCTTTTGTGTTTTTTTTTCTTTTTTTTTTTTTTTTCTTAATTTTCTTTCATCGAACACGCGCTTATTTATATTCATCGATAACGATAAACGTAACCGTAATTTGGTATTAACACATTGGACATGAAAAAAGTCGTATCCGGGACTCGGCTGGACGTCAAAGACCGAAGCAGAATCATCTTTTATCTGGTAAATTTAATTAAAGAGAACAAAAAATATTGAGAAAAATCCGTCGTGGGTTTTTATCACGGAATATTATGGTAGAGAGTAATTGAAAAACAATGGTAAAAAAAAATTAACACGAGAATTAATATTATAACCATATTTCGTGGCATCGATACTCCCCGTTGGCTCTGTTTCAGTAATGGCGCCTCGCCGTCCAGCTGTATTATATGTACGGCATATATGTATATCTATATATATATTCATATATATATATATGTATATTATCAATGTGATACGTAGCAATACTGTACGTAGCGTAATTTAAATGAGCATTATGTAAGAACGAACGTACGTTCTATTTAACGTTCCTGTCAAATCCACGCCGGATTGGGCCCTACCTCGAAAAAATCTTCCGCACGAGATGATCCTGCGTCTGGTCCAATTGTGGTTCATTTTTTCGCCTCTCGGCAAGCTCCTTCTCCCGTCTCACGTCCGCGACTTTTCTGAATATTAGCTGCAACGTAATACAATAATACACAGCGAGTTAATCCTCTTGAGATATTCAGAATTATTCATCTCATAATAATTGTATTATATCTGCACATATAATTTAGTAGAGTCGAGTATGCGGAGAAGGTTATGTGCGGTTCGCAGCGCCGATGCGGATTTTGTCGGAAGTTTGAAATCGTTGGAAGTGGGTGAAAAGGACGCGAAGTTATTACTCGACGAAATTTCTCTTTGACAGTTATGGAGATAACTTTATGCAATGCTCGCGAGAGGGCTACGAAATGTCAACGGTTGGAACGACGTTTCTGAAATTGTAACGGTGATGGAAAGGAGAATGGAGGAGAGATCTTTTCGAAAGAACTGTGCGGACCACGTAACGGTCTATTGTGATGGAATAACGTCTGTTTTCATTTATTCCATTGTTGCATGTTTCAAGCGTCTCGGTACGTTTGTTGAATGTACGTAAACGCGCGTTGACGATATAAAGAACATGGATCATAGGAAAGTAAGAAGAGAGGGAAATGGGTGTGCGTGGGGAGTCTCGGGGAAAAAGGGGTTATTATAAATGCATACACGGGTTCTGCGCATGCCCGTGAACGCCAGTCGATAAGTCCTTGAGATAGCAGACTACGATCGCGAACATAACCTAAAAATATTTTATTTATCGTCGCTCGTGTCTCCTCGAAAATACCTTTCCTCGTCGTTGATTATTATTTGTACGACGATGCGCAAAGTAGACGATAAGATTGTGAATACCGGATTTCTGAGGGTTATGAATAAGCTGTGATTATGCAGCGCAGTTCAAAATAACAGACACGGGCGGTGCACTACTTTGACATCAAGGTTCGTACGAATGCACAGATGTTAACAATCTTATCTTTTGTTTTTCTTAGTGTTATCACGAGAATATGATTTTTGTTCTGTAATCTCAAAATAATCGTAAACAAAATGATGAAGTGAGATTTCGATGAGAATTCAAATTATCTTGCATCTAATTGAGCAATTTAATTTTGTACCATACGAAAACCTTGATTTTCTAACCAAAATATTTTCCATGCAATTTATGTATTTAGAAATTCATTATATGTTACACAGATGGGTCACGCATCGAGTCGTTCCGCGTCTTCGGCCAATATACTGTCAGCCGATGAGGTGACTCTTGTCGAGAATATTTTCAAGTCCATGTCAAGGAGTTCCGGCTCGATAAAACGGGAGGATATATTCAAGCATTGGTCGACCCACCTGGACGATGCGCTTCTCCAATCCGTAGTGAGATTTCTGTGTCATGAACCGGGTAAAAAGGTTTCTGCTATTAATGGTGAAAATTTCGGACGCCTTTATGTATTCGCTGTGCGTGGAAGTCCCGAGGAGCGAACTAGTCTTGTGTTCAATGGATTCTCCGAGGAGGAACAAAAATTGGAGATACCCACTGAAACTTTCCTGCAGTACGTTCAAGCGACGATAAACTCGTACCTGAGACTCCAGAAGAATTGCCTGAATTTGCATTATACGAGCTGGAGCAGCATAGGCTGTACGGTAAACACAAGAAGGATAGGAATGCGTTCGAGAAGCTTGTGCGAGGATCTAACAAAATTGGGAGATTCTTTGAGCGCAGATCAGATCGAGAGTTGGTTTGCTCAATCAGCAACGTTCAAGAAGATTCAGTCTCACGTTTTTCAGTGCCTCTTCCTCGCCTCGCAGAAGAAAGGCGACAAGAACACGGGAGCACGTATCAACGACCTAAATCTGTTGCCAATTTGCAAAGGACTCGAGAACATCCCTCACTTTCCAAGTATCCTTGGTCTTGGCGATGTTCTCTTTCTGAATCTTAGTCTTCCACTCGACTTGCGGGACGAGTGGCGTTTCTTGTTCTCCAGTCAAGTACACGGTGAATCATTCTCGACGATGCTCGGACGAATTTCCATGCAAGGAGCAACTATAATAATCGTTCAGGATACCGACGATCATGTGTTCGGTGCTTTCTCTTCTGACAACTGGTCATGTGGTCCAAATTTCACGGGTAACCAGACTTGCTTCCTGTTCAAACTCGAGCCTGACATTCTAACGTTTTCCTCCACTGGTTACAACAATCATTATCAATACTTGAATCTTCATCAGCAAACAATGCCCAATGGTCTGCTGATCGGTGGTCAATTAAATTATCCTGGCCTCTGGCTCGATTGCGAATATGGAACTGGCACATCGAGCCCATCGTGCACGACTTTTCAGAATTATGTACAACTCAGTGGCAAGGAACATTTCACAATTAAACATCTCGAAGTATGGGGTGTTGGACCAGTGCCCGAGGCTGACGAAGATAGCAGAGACTCGAAATCTGTTCTTGATCAGGATCCTACGTCGAAAATCATGCTCGAGCTTTCGGGTCGCAAAATGCATAGTGAAGGACTGCGGGATCTACCACCAGAAGACTACGAAAAAGAAAGATGCTAAGTATTCACGAAACCAGAATTCTGTATAAACTTTAGATTCCGGCTTGAATGTGCCATCGTTCAAATATTTTTTAAGCGTCTCCGGCACTGTAATTATAATAAAAGAAAGACCGAGAAACAAGTCAGAGTTGTATTGTCACATCGAAAGTTACAAAAACAAGTTTTGAATCACGAATTTCCTCAAAGACTTTGTTAGCAGGCAAAGTTGGAGTAAGCAATGAAAAATACTCTAAACGAATTATATTAACTATGTATGACAGAACGCATACCAAGGAGAGAGAAAATTCTAGAGAGTGAAAATACCTCACCGGCTGGTTGTCATATAGATATTCTCGCTGCGGACATTAAATTAATTTTATTTAACGGATTAACGAAACGAGCCCAAGTCGAATGTTGGTCGTATCCGGAATGGCCTGAACTTGTAATTGTAAGTATCATATTCTCATTTCCACAAAAGAGAGAAGATAACAAAAATCCTACTTTTTGCAATACTATGAAAATTGCAATTTATATCCTACCAACTGACTATTATTGTTACTTTATAGATGTCCTATCACTATGTATACCGTTCAAACATGTCCTATAACTCTTCGTACGTTTTTAATGGAATGAAAATATGCGAATGTGTACGAAACTCTTTGCTGCGATATGGAGATTATTGTGAGAATATAAATAAACTATCTACAAGTTATACGAATCCATTGATTATTTCCTTAAATTCTTGGTCGATATACGGTTATAAAACGAATGGTGGTAATAACGAATCTGTCATAAGTGACTCACCCTATGGCGTAGATTGTAAGTGAGGACGAGATTTCTGGCGAATGAATTCGCGAACGCCTGATAGAAGTCGAGGACCTCGAGAAGTCTGTCGCGCTTGATGGTGTGAAGGTCGCAATAGGTGAGAGCGCGAACGTTCGCAGCACTCTGACCAACGGCCGAGTCCTTCCAGAAGCTGTCGCCGAAGACGTCACCCTTGCCGAGGATTGCAACGACCTCGTCATCCTGTATGACTTCGAGGCTGCCCGTTACGATGAAACACAGCGAGTCTATCGATTCGCCCGTATGGTAAAGCAGATCGCCCGGGGCACTGTGAGACATCGTAAAGTGCATCGCCAACGCTCGTAAACAACCGTCCGATGCCAATCTAGAAAATAAAAGGAAAAAGGTAATGGATTTAGGTAAAGATTGAATAAGATTGGAATCAAAATACGTGAAGAGTTATCGTTTATTTTTTAGGTCAAGAAAGGAAAAGTACCTGAAGGCAGGATGTTCGTTGAAGACCTTGCGATTGAGATGGACGCATATGTCGGCCTTCATGTCTTTGGGGCAGTAATTGAGAACTTTGTCGGTGTCAAGACCCTTGGTCATCGCCCATGTACTGACTACATAGTCCATCACCCTCTCGCTCAGAGCTTTGGGCACTTCGTGCAATTTCATGAATTCTCTAACATTGTTGAGCATATCGTGGTACTTGGCTGTGGCTGATGTCATTTGTTGAATGATGGTTGTTACATGGCCGAATATCGTGGCGTAGAGTAGAGCTGAAGGAAACGAAAGGACATGGGGATTATCAAAATGAGACTGTCATCGAGTTTTGCTAGCACAGGAGAGATGCGAGAAAATGGAATTGTACCGGCTATGATCATCATGCAGATGGTAAAGATTTTCTCGTTGTCCGTCTCAGCAGCTACGTTGCCAAATCCCACTGAGGTCATACAGGTCATAGTGAAGTATAGAGCAGTGACGTACATCGTTCTTCTCGATGGTCCAGCAACTAGTTCTGGGACCGTACTGGCATTTGTCCACAAATAACTGTACGGCGATTGTGTAACATTTGCCAATTTCCAAAGCCACGAGTATTGCACTCCGCTGTCAGCATCTGATCTTCCTATCGAATACCTTGAACGCGGTAATGGGGAAGAAGATTTGTGAACGAGGAGAGCTTCTCGCCCGAAAGGAAAATGTGTTAATAAACATGTACAGAGGCAAAATGCAAAGAGAGGCTTCGATTTTGTTTCTATTCTCTTTTATTTGCTGTCAAGCATAAACGAGAGCCATGCCGCAAGACTGCGCTAAGGCATTTGCTCTATGATCAAAGCAAAAAATGACTATCGAAGGCGTCTCTAAGAGTTCTCTAAGGTTCCATGGATCTATCTGTGAAGTGTGAGGAAACAAAAAAAAAGAGAAAGATTGTTTTTGCATGGTGAGTTCTATATTCGTTCATATTCCATAGATATCGTGTTTCTGATAAAATTTACTATATTATTTTTTTGCAGAGATAAATAAAGTGTCGCTATGATCCGTGCAGCCTGTAAAAGCTATCAGCCAGATAAAAGATTTTGAGATATTTTGAGGTGGAAAAGAGGAGAGATTGGAGATAAAGAGGTGAAATAAAACCTTGACTTTTCAGAAGTTTTTAGGACTTTTGAGCATCCCAAGGATAAGAGGGGAAGATTTTTCGGGCATTAAGTCCGAGAAATAAAAGGGACGTGATCGAGAGTACGAAAGAGTGAGAAGGATGGTACGTTGATGGAGCAGGCACAGGGGGTTACCTTAGAGAACGTGTTCGTATGGTGAAATCACCTTAATGTGACGTACCAGATACAGGCTAGCCAGTGTGCGACCAGCATGTAGAAACATAGCAGTAGGATGAGCATCGCGGCACCGTACTCGAGATAACGATCCAGCTTACGAACGACTCGTCCCAATCGTAAAAGCCTGACGACTTTTAGAGCTGAGAAGAGACTACCAATACCGTCCTCGTCGTGATCAAATGCGTTGAATACATCGTAAGGCAGACAACTGAGTAAGTCTATGATGAACCACGATTTTAGATAATTCATTCTTATGACCTGAGAGAAAAAAGGAAGCAATATTAATTTTACATAAAAATTATTAATCTTTCTTTTTACTCCATAATCTCGTTTCTTCTTTCTTTTTTAATTCTAGAATTAAAAGATGGTCCTACTTTACCTTCGGATCGGACACGACTTCGCCACCGGCACCGACGAATGTCGTATGAAAATTAAGTACAATATCGATGAAGAATATAACATCGACGATACTGTCGACAACGAGAAGCGATACATCCTCGCTCGTTTTGTTCTTGAAGGCCACGTTGTACGGTACCATGATAGCCGTGTAAAAGGTCAAACAGAGAATTATCCAATCCCATATTGCCTTGAAGGCGCAATAGTGTAGAAGTATGTGAGGCGGTGTCTTTGGGGCTTCCTGACGATACTGGGGCATGACGTCTCCACTCAGGGACATCATCTGCGCAAATTGATACTACGGTCTGAATAGAAAATACGTCGAAAGAGCCGATCGCTTCATCTCATCAATATGAGACAAATTTAAGTTTGCACGATCGACTGTACGTGACACGTATGTACACAAATGCAAACATGCAAATTTCAATTTGTTCGTTCTAATTGAAATTGAAACTCGACTTCTTATCGTTACATGTACATACGTGAGCTAAATGTGATTGTTTCGCAGTCGTTGGCAACGCAGTGTCCTTCAGAGCCGGAAGATGGGAGCTGAATTGTGAAACCAGAACAGATCTCGATCTCGTCACCGATCTCGCAAGTTTTGCGAATTTCGACAAGCCACCCTTGCTGTCGTCGGTCTCGATCGGCTGTTTCAACGCCGTTATATCCCTGAACGTCAGGAGAAACAGCACAACGAGATCTCGCTCGTTCTTTATCGGTGCTATTTGCAGCAGGAGCCATAGCGGTGTCTCTGTGCATCCCAATCGACAAAAAACATCCATTAACGTTATCTCAGTTGGAAATTACAAAACAAAAGAAGAAAAGTAATAGAATTTCTACGCTACTCGGCAAATGCTATCAAAAGGTCAGAGAGCGAGAGAATAGAGAGACAAAGGGCAATAAAGAGATACAGAGAAAGATAAGTAGATAAATAGTTGTATAGAGAATTCTAACGAATCTACGAATCACGTTTGGCTAATATAGCTAGAATGGTTTTTTTTTTTTTTTTTTTTTTTATAAATAAATCTGAAATACATTGGTTTTATTAATACGGAGATAAAATAGCGATAAATGTAATATTTTTACAATATCGTATAAGCTAGTAGTGATAAATTTCGAGCTGTGTACATCGTCCAACGTGCCAGCTGTTTTTTTTTTTTCATTTTTATAACAGCACATTCAACACGTTTGGATTAATCGTCGTCTATATTGTATGAAAGCATGCGTGCTTGCTAAATTGGATAATGGAGAAAGAAAAATTGTTATTGCGATAGATATAGAGATGTATAACGAAGAGTCGTCATTGTTGTATTTGTCATATTTCGTTTATCATGGGCAGGTATGAGCTAAATATGTACATGGCTGCTAAAATCGAATCGGTATTGATGTTACGTGCGACGATAGATTATAAAATGCCTACAGGTCCACTAGCATTGTATATTTCGATACGGATCTCTTGTACGATAGAAAAACAATTTTTCCAGCTGTAAAAAAATTCAGGAATATTCAATCAAGATGATTGCTGATAATCGATCAGCAATTTTTCTCGAATAGGACATTTATATATCGTTTTCTAAATCAAAAAAGTTCAATTGGTTGAACTAAAAAAATAATTCCAGTACAAGAGCCTGCGACCAAAATTTTGACATCATAACATTACAGCCAAAACCATATAAAGTCGATAGTTGGGATTAGCCCGAACCAAAAAATAATAATATCAGAAGTTTTCTGCGTAGAGTCTGACCTGACTGCATTTTCGAAAATGTCAAAAAGTTTTGCCAACCTAAATCCTAGTAATAGGTCTGATTTTCGAAATATAGTTGAACGATAGATCTTAAAAACCGAAAAAATATTTTTCAGATGCCAGTAGTGTAGCGCCTAGCAGCGAGAACATTTTCAAAAATTGACAAGCTTTAAACTAGCATCGTCGTGTGCTTGTCACGCTGCATACACTTTTGAAAAATATTAATCGGTATTGTTTTCAGTGATAATTCGCGTAACTTGATCCAGTTTAATGTGGTGTAGCTGCATCCACATTTTTTTTGTTCTTTGTGCTTTATGAAGTTATTTTTTTATGCTAAATTAACAATATTCGAGAAGGGAAAAAATTTAAAGAGTGTAAGTATTATGAATAATTTTGATATATATAAATAATAAAAGTGTAAACAGTATGAATAAGTTCCAAGAAGTGTAATATTCGATGATAAGAAACGTTTAAAACTTTTGTCGAATTAATGTTATTTTATGGCAAAAAATCACGCTGAAAAATTATTAAAAAGTCTGTTATAATTGTTCAAATGACTTGAAACTCTTGGAACACTTGAAAAGTATTAAAATGAAAGTGATAGGCGAAAATAAAGAAATTTCGTTCACACGTTTCCATGCAACCAGTAAAAATGCAAAAAAACGTTTTTTTTGTTCAAATTGACTGATTAACAAAATTGTAAAGTTTTTAAACTGTAGAAGATACTTCTTTGAGGTCTCATAAAGAAATACTATAAGTTATGTAAACATTGGTTCGCAGATTGCTGAGATCCGGACATTGATACACACAAAAATACCTTTTTGGCCCAAAAATAGTTATGTTTTTGACAATTTTTATATTTAACAAAGTCCGAATGGATTTATACATAAAAGGTATCTTGGTTATAATGAAATACA
>JAPYZT010000414.1:0-50387 GCA_030522965.1 Tryphoninae sp. A BG-2022a
ATATATATATATATATACATCTACATGTACATATTCGTACTCATATATACAAGAGCCCATATATATTGGCTGTATATGTATCTATATTTGCTATATATATATATATATATATATATAATTCCCGAGCCACGTTATATATATATATATATATATATATATATATTGACTCTGTTATATATATAACGTGGCTGGAGGATTCCATAGCCCATATATAGCACGTAAGTCCGATACACAGCTATATATAAAATATACAAGGTACGCAAGGGTTTCGAGACGGCGTGCAAGTTCTCGTACAATCAACGTTAAGGATCGGGTCTTTTGCTATCCAGTCGTTGCCGTGTACGAAATTTTTATGTAATTTTTAATCGACGCTAGTCTTGCGCGCACGTTGGTAATACACACACGGAGACACATTCACACAGTCGGAAGCCGCGAGGTATCTGGCGTGTCGCGCGTCTCCGCAACGAGAGGTTTCAGGATAACGAGGCAGATCCCACGGGGAATGTGTTTTCGCCTCTCGCGTCTGTCTTTTTCTTTTTCACATTTTTCTTTCTCCTTTTTTCTTTTCCTTTTCTTTCGCATTCAATTTTTTCTTTCTCGTCTTGATCTTTTTTCCCGTCGTTTTATCGCCGTTTTCACTATGCGGACATTGCGATGTACAACGACGCATACCGTAGTAACCATGCTACCCGGTTTACTAACACCTCTCTTACACGATTATTATATTATATTATATGTAATATAATAATATTGTTTATTACATATCATAATATTATAATATAATATATATATAAAATATTGTATTATATTGTATTATAATTATATAATAATATAATATTATATTATAATCATATTATAACTATGTTATAATATAATATTCTAATATAATATAATTATAATTATACTATAATGTAATTATGGTATGATTATAATACATTATATAATTATATAATTATATTATAATATAATATTATATTATAATCATATTATAGTTACATTATGTTAATTATATTATATTAATATTATAACATAATTATAATTACATTATACCATTAATTATATTATAATATTATTATATATATATATCGATTTTATTTACTTTATGTCGCGAGGGAGGTGCAAGAGAGCCAACTTTTCTCCTTCAAGCTAGATACGGAAACTGCGACCCCCTCCCACTTTCCACCGCACGCTCTTTCTCTCTCTCTCTTTCTCTCTCTCTCTCTCTCTCTCGTGTGATCGTGTGTATTATACACCGCGTGAAAGGACAATGGATCGTTTCTCAAGTACTTCTTTAACCATGAACGTCTCGCTTGTCCCTGAGAGTACCGAGGAGGGGGGAGAAAAAATCGGCAACCGCCCCTATGACGACGATTATGGCCACCCTAACGTTTTATGTTTATACACAGACGAGCGCGCGCGCGCGCGTATATAAATAAATATATTGTCGGTGATTCTATAAAATAATATATATTCAACGATCGCAGGAATAACAGGAGCTATCTTGGACGCATTTGCTCTCTTACAAAGCCAAGCCGTAAATCGAAACCTTCGACTCTTCTCTCGGCATATCAATACGTATCGTACCCCGATTTTATTGTTTTGCTTTATTTATTTCTTGTAACTGGTCACAAACCCGCGACATATAGCCGCTAAAGAGTTCACTTTACACATGGATGGAACGTAGCCTTATATATATATATATATATATATATAGATGACGCCACCGCCAGGTCGGTGGCCGGACCGATTTTTGCCACTGTGTGTCGCTGTCGCCAACCTCTCGATCGCGACAAACGGGTCCATTGGCAAACCACGCGAGTACGTTTCTAGGAATCAAAAGGGCCACCTTTTAGTCCGCCCTTTCTTCTTTTTATACGTTTTTTCTTGCTGATTTGTCGCATTTTCTTTTTCTTCTTTTGTTTTGTTCGAATCGATTTGTACGCCTCGTGATAGGACGATTGTACGCATATTTAAATTCGCCGCTGAATATTCCAGGATATCGAAAAACATTGGCAATTTGTTTCCTGCTTTTGGATTTTTTTAAATATTTTTATGAAAATCGCCGTTTTATTTTGGAAATGTTTAAATTGGGATAATTCATAATTTCTGTTTGTAATTTCTTACATCGTCGTGAATGACGATTGATAGAATTTTTTAGATTTTTACATTAATTTAATTATTGCAATACACAAAAAGCATGAAAATTCTAAAAGCTAACGACTTGCAAACGAATGTGCAAAATTCACTAATAAATAAAAAACAAAATTTAGATGACCTCAAAAAAAAAAACCTAAAACCTCTCCTCTCTCATAAAATCTTTACAATTTACCGACGATCATCGTCTACAAACCCCATCAAAATCACAAATCACTAAAAAAAATCGCTATCCACCGATTTCCTCAATTCCAATTCCCCCCAAAAGACAAAATCATAACCTCCTTTTTCAAAACGTTTCATCACCCCACATCTTCCCCCAACAATCGTCAAATCCCTATCGACCCAATTTCCAAAATTTTATCTGAAAAAAGACGATAACCACTATCCAGACTAAAATAAATATAAAAAAAATAAAAGGAAACAAGAAATTCATCGTCGTTATCGAGAGATATTCCCCCCTCGCTAGACGACACGGATTCGACCGACCGCGAGCCTGAAAATATGGAAATAGTGGTAATCGAGCAAGTTGGAGCTGTGGGAGGTCGATGATTGACTGGAGGGAGAGTGATTCGCGGGGATAGGTTAGTGACGAGAGGGTTGGGACGCCAGGGTGGGGAGGATCGAGCCCGGACCCACGAGCTCGAGTCATACGTAATGTGTAACAACACTCCTATACATATATATATATATATATATATATATATATATTGGAGTTGGGTGTATATATATACATATATATAGGACACAGAGTATACATATAAGAACACCGGAGAGTATCGAGGATGTAATGATCG
The DNA here is from genome assembly GCA_030522965.1 of Tryphoninae sp. A BG-2022a. Lineage (NCBI taxonomy): Eukaryota > Metazoa > Arthropoda > Insecta > Hymenoptera > Ichneumonidae > Tryphoninae sp. A BG-2022a. Next base: position 2,952 of record JAPYZT010000414.1, read on the forward strand.
GGATGTGTCCCCTTCCAGCGAGCGAGGGAAGCACACCTTCCACGATCCACCATCCACGATCGGCCACTGCCAGGCTCGATTCTCTCTTCGCGGGCCGATACATACGTGCGTACGTTGGGTACCTATCGTGGCGTACGTAGCGGAAACGCACACAATTAAAATCACGCCGGTGTGTTGAGGAGGCGTCCGCGAACTCACACATTCCCATGTGTCTACATATATATGTATATACATTTATATACATGTATATATGTACATATATATGTATATCTATATATGTGTACTATCACGACGATCAATTGGAGAACGAACTCTTGGCCAAGTCTTTATAAGTAGGAGCCATCCGCGTCCGGAGAACTTACTCCCTCTCGAGACGCGCCACGATCGAAGACCGATTTCTCACAAAAACTGTTTCTTTATATATATATATATGTATAGAGAGAGAGATATATATCTACGAAATCCGGCAAAACGTGTTCACGAGACATCTTCGTATCGTTATCCATCCTCGGTTCGTTACCGATTTCCGACTCAATTGTTTCTCACGATCGTATATTTTATACGTAATTAGTCTACATGAAGTGCAGTGCGAGAAAGGATCGAGTCGAGATTACGTCTTGAGCGAGTAACTGGACGTGTTCGAGGGTCGATCGGTAATCGAAACGAGAAATTTATTGACGAGGTAAGACGATTTGGATTTAAGAGCCTTTTTTTTAATTTCTTATTTTGTGAGAGGAGAATTGTTGCGACGTGATAATTTTGATAGTTGTTTATACGTATTTTATTAATTTGTTGAATTAGTGTAAATTGTGCAGTTTTGTTGTTTATTGTTGTAAAAAAAATGAACGATTGTATACGTTTGAATAAAATCCGAGAAATTTTAATAATTTGAAAAATTTTAATCGTTTCGATCAAATTTTGATTCGAATTTCAATGAAAAATTGAACCTAAGAAGAACAAAGATAAAGAATGAAAAATACGTTCGAGCAAATTTGAAGGTCCATCGGTCAAATGAATATTCCAAGCTCGTAAACTTGTCCAAATTTAATGTTTTCATCCGAGTGACAAAATGCATCAGCAATACGTATTGCGCGAATTGCCCGGGTAACGTAATCTTCGAATCATAATTCACGAGCCGTTCTTATTTGTGCACGACACGACGATCCTTTCGTGACGTAATATACATCGTCGCGCTCCATATATTGACATTATCGTCAAAATTCGACATTCGTCGAATACAAATTAGGCTGAATTCAATAATTCAATAACTTATGACCTTGCGACGTATGTACGCTATATACATACATTAATACATTGTACAATACGGAACAATGAAGGACGAAAGTATATGTAATAACTTATCGCTGCAAATATATGCGCAACTGTCGCAATCTCCGTATAAAAAAATCATATCTGCGTTGATCTTTCAATTTCCAAGTTTACTCATCGTTCTCGTCAGGTGTCTCGTGTCATTCGTGAGTCGTTCAGCCGTGCATTCTCCGGAAGATTTGAACGATCGCATCCATTATTCGATGCAATGATAATTAAGAATTTAAAAAATTGAAATTTATTTTTATTAATTTAATTTTTACCGTTAAACAAAAATTGATTTTGAACTCAATTAACCCTTTATTGATAGACGTGGACCTGTGCTGTCCAGTCCGTTTCTATAAATTGCTAGGTTTCATTAAATGACAATAATAAAAATTAATTTTTATTCATCATCCACTGCAAGTTCACTTTCTATAAATCTCAAACTACTGTCCTTGTAATTGTTTAAGATTTTTAAGGAAAATTGTGGGAGAGTCTATATGTGTCTAGGGAGGATTAATAATTATTGGCCTTAATGAATTAAAACTTATAATTAATACAATTTCGTAAATATTCGAATTCTTCTCCGATTGTAGAAAATGTCTCTTAGTTCCAAAATTCCTTACTAAGATAAACAAATAAACGTGACAATTTATAAAAAAAATAGTCATACCATACGAAGAATCCCTGCGAAAGAAATTATTTGTCATAGCTTAACGACACCTGTTTGAGACAGCTGGTGTACTTGTGTAAGCGTGATTTTACAATTTCGTACTAAATGCGTTCTATAGAGTGAAAAAATCTTGCGGTCTTGTCAAGGGGTAAACGGGGGGTGATGGGGGCAAACCGCGAGATGTTCGAAGCAGCGGAGCCTTTATAACGCGCGAGAGGGCGGACATGAAACATGCTGGGGGAGGTCGGTAATCGCTTACCGAACGAATCTTGAACCATATATATACATACATACAGGGTGAATTGGTTAAGATGTAACAGGCTTTGTTCTAAGGTAGATGGGATCATTACAAACAAAAGTTTCAAATATACATTCGGGATATTTTTAATAGTTTAAGAGTTATCAATTTTTTAAGTTGGTTCAATCAGAGCTCGTCGAGAAGCGTTGGAGCCGCCCACTCCTGCTCTAGCGGTAGAGATATTACAGCCTAGGGCGTTAACATTTGGGGTTGCAAAATACAGAGCAGTCAATTTTATTTATTATATTATTACGCAGTCAATTTTATTTCTCGGGCATTGGCTGCTAGGGCGTGAGTGGGCGGCTCCAGCGCTCTGATTGGATTAGCTTTAAAAGTTTATATCTCGTAAACTATTAAAAATATCCTTAATGTATATTTGCAACTTTTGTTTCTAATGATCCCATCTACCTCAAAATAAAGTTTAAGCCACCTTATGAAACTCACCCTGTATATATATATATTGCACGAACAACGACATATATATATCGTTATGTACGAAGTAAAAAAGTACTTTCGCCCTTGCGGCAGTGATCTGTGCACTGCTAGAGACAGCACGAGCGCTATGTACTATCAAAGAGACAATAATAACAACAACAATAATAAAAAAGAAAACGAAAAAAAAAGAAATACTTACCACGAAACGAGCCGCTCGAGAGATAGCGAGAAGAAAATGATTTCCGCCCCGAGACATTATAATCCACATGGTGGTTTGCCGCGTCAAGACGCCGACGATCGACAGAGAGAAGGAGAAAAGGAGAAAGAGGGAGGATGAGTAAGTGTGAGAGAGAGTTTTATAGGTTTATCTCGTATCAAGAAATATGCGAGAAAAGGAAGAACTAGTGAGAAAGATGAATATAGTGGGAGAGAGAGAGAGAGAGAGAGAGGGGGGCGGAGGGCGGAGGGAGAAGAGAAAAAATCACGTACGTGCAATTTACAAGTACATAGCTATGACTTTAATTGCCCGATAGGCCTTCGATATATCTAAAGAAATATAAGCGTGTGAGTGTCTATATGCGCGCGCATATACTCCAGCCGAGTACAATGTGAACCAAAATGGCGTCCGGCGTAAGGGTTGCTGATGAAAAAATATTGAAAAACGTAAAAGATCTCGTAAAGACGCATCGCCGTTCTCGCTACTTCGTTATATGTCGTATATTTATGTTTTATTAGCGTTGAATACGTAGTTGAATGCCCGAGAGCTCTCTCGCTCTCGTCTTCGTTGAATCAAGTCCGGTGAGGTAGTCGTCCGCTCAAAGTTGCGCCCGAACGACCTTGCCAAGTGAGCCTTGCAAGGTTATCCACGCATCGCTATATCTATATGTATACGTGTATATATGTATATATGGCGGGATAAAAGTGGCGATCGCAGCGCCGCGAGTTATGCACCACAGCTAGTTACACTATAATAACCCCCTCGACGTCGTATAACCTCTCTTTCTCGTATCCTTTTTTTCCTCTTGATTTACTTTGTTTTTTTTTTTTGGTCGTTTTCGTTTTTTCTCTTTCTTATAATTCCTTACCTCGCGGACTTCTTTTTGTTTCAATACGTACCGCCTTCGTTGTAAATAGAGAACGTTTGCACGCTGTATTCGCGTCGATATCCCGTGGGAGAAACGAGGGGTAGGAAAGCCGCCCTATTATATCGAGCAGACGACCACGATGCCAATCTTGCTTTGCTTGTCGCGCATGCGCAGTACCGACCGCGCTGCACTGGCGGGAAAGATAATAGAAATTGAATTCATCGAATTCCGAGATAATTGTAGTTTGTGCAAGAATTTAATTTATTCTTCGATCACTAAGCGAGGAACGCTTTTGTTTTGTCATGTTTCTCGATTCTACTTTGACGGGAATGTCTTGAATTTGTTGTAATAAAAATTCGCGATCGACGAGGTAAAAATTGTTAATTCGAAAAAGACGTTATAATTCTTATTTTCTTGTTTAAATTTTATAAATAATAAATTCAGTTATTTACTCGTGAATGAATGAAAATAAATTGTTTTGAATTTGTTGTAATAAAAATTCGCGATCGACGAGGTAAAAAATGTAAATTCGAAAAAGACATTATAATTCTTAATTCTTTGTTTAAATTTTATAAATAATAAATTTAGTTATTTACTCGTAAATGAATGAAAATAAATTGTTTGTTTATGTTTAAATCGCTCACATTTATTCTCGTTCGTTGAATAATATCTTTTTTTTAAAGACAATCAGGAGTCTGCCCGACCGGAAGTGCGTCGATCCTCGGAGAGAATGTACCGTTGGCGGACGTAAACTTTGCAATTGACGAGATTTTTTTTATACAATAATAATTAACGTCTCGTGTGACAATTTTCATCGATCGTTCAAACTTGAATACGAAGCTTATCCGATTTGTCGTTGACGCGGAAAAATTTATCTCCAAGCTCATAAAAATCAATAAAAATCGGTGCAACGAACAGTTCCCGAATAACGCAACCCTGAGATCGAATTGATATTCAGAGGAGATCGTACGTACGCGCGAAGCGTGTTATCCACGTGCGAATGAGGTCTCGAAGGGGGACGTTCGCGAATAATTCGCAACCGAGATCTCGCGCGTGTCGTCCGTTCCAAAATCAACCGTGACATACTGACAGAATTATTCATCATCGACGAAAATAATGTAAGGATCGATATTTATCGAATGAATAATATTGCAACAACAATAATCATAAATATAAATAAATACATAAATAAATCGAATGATAAATTTAAATTACTCATTCTCGTTCGAACGATCTTCTCGGAAAAGAACAAATCGTTGACCCAATAATCGGACGATAAATAAAAATAATAAAATTAATCGTTATATGCAAAATTTGAATTTCTTCTCTTAATAACAATTTTACAAGGAGTGTTCATAAATAGTTCATAAATCGTAGGAAAAAAAATAGTCGTATAAAAAATTGAGGAAATATAGCGCTATGATAAAATGTGATAAAATTATGGAGATCGTTTCTTGGTGCTGCAGGCTGTGGCATTGACACTGAACCTGCTTGGTAGCTCGTTCGCCTCTCTCTCTCTTTTTCTCTATACGCGAATGCCGCTGAACCCCAAGAACGTCTCGTTCTCTCCACGACTCCCACGTTATGTCATCCTTAGAGAGCGAGAAAGATCGAACGGTGAACTTGGCCGATCGTCGAGACTTTGAACTTGTTACGAAATGAGAAAAGAACAAATATAATATTACGCGCCGTGAACTTGTCTAATGAATAAATTACGTTCGCTTACGTTTATACAGCTATTATGCAGAACGAGAAGCGAGGATGCAAAGTAAGAGGTACTTTTATGCGAGAAACGCACGATCGTTTGACCCAGCGAGCTTCCTATTGACAGTTAGAGTGATATAGCAGTAGATTATGTCCAGTTTGCCGCCCTCGTTGCCAGTATCGCGGAATCTTGGATTGGATCCTCGCCAATGAGGGCGCGATGCATAATGTAATTGTCATCCTATGAATTTCACGCCAGGAAAGAAAAAGACATCGAAACATTTTTTTCGATCCGTGGAAATTCCTTCAGCCGCCTCTAACATTCCAAAATCGTTTTTTTTATTTGACACGATGCAACTTTGAATTTGTACAATAATAATAATAATTTATAGGAATAATAAGGATAATAATGAAACTATTAATTTCATTTGTACATTTGCACAATTTATGTAATAATAACAATAATAATTCATTTGCAATAATTATTTAGTTATTATTTGCAACCACTCGCCATTATTTTTTAAGTATTAAACATTTTTTTTGACAATAATAATCAAACGGTTTTTTTTAAGGCAGTAAAGAAATCCGATCATGCAGCTCGATCACTCCGGCAGGGGGATTATCCTCGTGGCTCTGTCGCTGGCAACGATAGCAGAAAGTGGTAAGTTGGCTTAAAAACGAAATATAATTAAAAATAATGAAAATTCAATTATTGTCGCTTATCAACAAAGCACGAAGTCTAATTGCCCGTATCTTTGCGAGTGTAACGGAAACGATAAGATACTTCGAGGTGGAGGGTAGGACAGAAACAAGATTTTACGAATCACCACCAATTACGGAATGCGCGGACGGTGATTCTTATATATATATATATAAAGAGAGAGAGAGAGAGAGAGAGAGAGAAAATATGCGCAGAGTGTAAGTTTCAACCGTGCAAAAGTTCGTCTTGCATTGCACGCACATGTTCACGTTTATGTGCCGTGTCGCGGACCCACGCGGCGGTGTGAGTAAACGAGAAACAAGAAGCAGGGAGGACTATTTTTGCGATCCTTGCGGGGCGTCGCGAAGCGATCGAGTAATACTTATACATCAGGGCAGATATGCGATCGAGCGTATGCGTGCCGTGCATACACGAGTCCAAAGTCTTTGCGGAGAATCGCTTTTCGCGAAGTTAAAGGAACGTGCAAACGTTGTGTCGTCAAACAGGTTCTCTTTCTCTCTTCGGAGGGCGATCTGGAAACGGAACGATCGGTCGCAGACGACGATGAGAGAAGAGTCCTATGCCTATGCTGGTTTGATGGGCTTCGTGAGAATCCGCGCTCGCGTTATTACTCCTGAAAGGGAAAAACGTTTTATTTGAAAAAACAACAATAACAACAACGTAATAGAGGGAATATATAATATCCAAACGAGCGGGCTGGAACGGTGTTGGTTTTAGTTGCTAAGAGGGAGAGAGAGAAAAGGATAGTTGGCTTGTCGACCGTTGTCAAATAAATACGCTTTTATATAACTACATCGTTTTATTTTATGGAAATTAAATTCTCTTATTATATATATATATGAGTAAAAACGGCTGAAATGCAGTTAGGTTTTTGTTAAGGTATCTCTTATTATATATATATGTGAGTAAAAACGGCTGAAATGCAGTTAGGTTTTTGTTAAGGTATCGCATGGGGTCGATATTTTGGTCCAGACAACTTTGGAATCGTTGTATCGTAGAATCTACCATCGATGCGGAAAATAAAATAGAGAGCAATGGCAAGGGGTGAAAGTTTTTTTAATTAAAAAGATATATGTTCTTTTTGCTTGGGCTTCTCTTGATGCTTTTGTATGTTTTCATTTTGTTCGTTTTTACTGCAGTCGAAAAAATGAACAGTAGGAAAAGCTATAGTCAAAAGGTGGAAAATGTCACATTTCACATTTTTCCCAGTTTTAACCGACGCAATTGAACTTCATAAATGTATTCTAAATCCTCGCAGGTCATTACAATACCGAGGCCCGTTCGGAGCGAAAAGCAAGAGCCATTTTCGAATGCAAAGAAGAGGGCTACCACGCCGATCCTGAAGACTGTAAGAGCTATTACAGATGCGTCAGTTGGGGAAACAGCGAACCATTGACAAAATTCAAATTCGAATGCGGCCCCGGCACCGTGTTCTCGAAGAGTCAGGGAGACATTTGCGTTCATCCGAGCGAGAGTGAAAGAAAAGAATGCGGCGGTAGCGACGACGACAGTGACAAGACCAACGACGTTGACTCGAACAATACATACGAGCCGGAAAAGGAAAAGCCTCAGGGTAAACCGGAATCGCGACCACCTTCTCCTTCAACCACCCGTCCAACGAATGGACCTTCTTATGTGCCTCCCTCGAACGGACCTTCCTCTTACCTGCCACCTACAGCGGGAACAACAGCCGAGAACAAGCCGAGCTCGATTTGGGCATCGAGCACCGAAAGCATCGGCCAAGTATCAAACAATTCTCCCGGGCGTGCTCAATGTGAGCAGGACGGTTTCATCGAAGACCCAGATGATTGCAGTAAATTCTACAGATGCGTCGATCAGGGATCAGGAATCTTCAAAAGATACGACTTTACTTGCGGGGTTGGAACGGTCTGGGACCCGAAAGTGGAGGCCTGCAACCACGCTTGGGCTGCCAACCGAGTCGGTTGCAAAGTCAATTCAGAGTCGGGATCTGGAGGAAGCAGTGGAAGCTCCGAGGGAAATCAGCTCAATCCGGATAATCCAAATCCAACAACTCAACCAACAGTGCCCTGCCAGACGGAACACCCTCCACATGTTGATGGACAACAAGAGTATCCTGGTACCGAGGGTACTCAGCCTAATCCTTCGGAAGAAACTGAGCCAAAACCCCAGCAGTTGGGAGAACGACCGCAAGGTCCACCGAGCGTTATTTCAGCAGAACCAGCTGATGGATCACAACAGTCGGGATCATCGCAACCCCAGGAACCTTCTTCAAGCAGTCCTTCTGCAGGCCCTGATTCTGGAACTCAAGCTCAGGGAACAACGAAACCTCAAGGAGTACCTCCATCCGGTTCCCCAGCGGATGGCTCATCAAAACCTGAACAAACTCCAAAACCTACCAGCGGGGGTATGTGTAGTTCCGAAGGATTCTTCGGTGATCCCAACGATTGCCGAAAATTCTATCGTTGCGTTGGTTCAAATGGAAAGTTCACCAAGTACGATTTCGAGTGTGGTGAAGGTACGGTGTGGGACGAAAAAATAGAGAGCTGCAATCACGCGTACGCGGTTCCTAAGTGCAGTGGAGGTGCCACAGGTCCGGGGGGTCCTGCAGTAATTGGAGGTCCTGGAAGTCAACAACCGGCTGAGGGCAGTAATGAAATAAGTTCGTCCGAGGCGCCCGTTGCCTTGGAAGGTTCGGTCAGACCCAGTCCATCTCCAATCCCTACGACTATATCTGCACCAGTAACGGAAGGCTCTCAGAGTGTTTCCACTGAATCTCCGGTAACGATCGAGGGCTCTCAGGATGTTTCCACTGAAGCTTCACCAGTAACCGAGAGCTCTCAAGATGTTTCCACCCAGGATTCGGCCAGCGGCTCTGAAGAACCTTCGAGCCCTGCTACAGAAATCTCGGAAGGCACTGAAAATGTATCACAAGGTGCTCCTACGTCACCTCCTTCACCTACCCCTACTTATCTTCCTCCCTCTAAGCCCCAAGAACCTCCTGCATCGGGTGGTGGTCCTCTGAGCGATGGCAAGTGCACCAAAGAAGGATTCTTTTCCGACCCGCAGAATTGCAGGAAATTTTATCGGTGCGTTGATGAATCAGGGAAATTCGTCAAGTATGAGTTTGAGTGCGGCGAAGGAACTGCCTGGGATGACAAAATTCAAAGTTGCAACCACGCTTATGCTGTTCCTGGTTGCGCTAAGAACTCGGTATCGCCACAGGGTGGATCGGTCAATCCACCTACCGAAACGTCTTCAGGAAGTTCCCCTACTGAAGGATCGACAAGTAGTCCATCTGCCGAACAGTCATCAACTTCTCCCCCTGCTGAAGGGTCTTCCAACAATCCACCTCCCGAAGAGTCTTCGAGTAATCCACCTTCTGAAGGTACTTCCGGGTCTGATGAAACAACGAGCTCTAGCCCCGATGAATCAAGTTCAACGAATGGTCCTACGAGTGAATCTTCTAGTTCGGAGCAAACAACGCCGGGCAATAATAGCGATTCCACCACCCCCGGTAACATCCCAGTTTCTGGCACCACTAACAGCCCCGCCGAGGAAACAGAAAGTCCCATGTCAACCCAAAGTTCCATGAATCCAGAGTCTCCCTCGCCCACCCCCGTTTCGACGACAGATCAAAGTTCCGAATCTAACCCGACAACTCCTGAAAACGAAGGTAAACCAAATGAACTTAGTGGATCATCATCAACTGCGATCAATAAGCCTGTCGGAGGCAATGGTGGAAAATGTGACACCCCAGGATTTTTCGCCGATGAGAACGACTGCACAAAGTTCTACCGTTGCGTCGGTGGAGGTCCTAACAGTTTCATGAAATACGAATTCTCCTGTGCACCTGGTACAGCCTGGGATCAGAGGATTTTGACTTGCAACCACATGGACCAAGTAACATCTTGCAAAGGCGAAGCCAATAACGAGATTCCCAATGAAACCAAGGAAAATGGACAGCAACCATCTTCTACCCAAACCCAAAGCAGTGCCAATCCTTCCGTTATCGCTGCAGGTACTTCGGCGAAACCAGGTGATATGACAGTCACTCCAGCCACGAGTTCCGAGAGTTCCGAATCCAGTTCATCCTCGAGCAGCGAATCATCGAGTGAGGAATCGCCCGAGAGTAATAGCACTACACAACCCAGCAGTGCGCCTAAGCCAGACAACAGCGGAATTGTTTGTAACAAGGCAGGATTCTATGCTCATCCGTCTTACTGCGAGAAATTCTATCGTTGCGTCGACAACGGAAATGGCTTCAATGTTTACTACTTCGATTGTGCACCCGGAACAATCTTCGATCCTAGTATAAGTGTATGCAATTATCCAGAATCTGTCTATCCATCGAGAAATTGCAAAGGAGGATCGACTGGCGGTCCCAGTTCTCCCGCGGAATCCACCGAGAGACCTAATAAACCAGTCACGAAACCATCCGGTGAAACAGAAACCACCCAGAATCCCGAAGAACAAACAACTGCCGAAGTAACAACCAGTGGTATGTCCCAGGAAACGACCACGGATAACTCCGGAACGACGACCGACGGTTCTCCGACCTCGACCGAGACAGAAACCACAACGGACCAAAATCAATCATCAACAACGCCGCAGGATGCGAGCACTACCGAGAGTCAAACCGACTCTTCCGGTACACCGACGAGCACGGAGTCACAAACGGAAACAACGACCGCAGAGGAAACTCCAAGCACAACGGAAATGGAACAGCAAAATACAGAAAGCAGTTCTGGAATGACAACAACGGAATCCACGACATCCGGTGGAGCGAGCGGTGAGACGACAACAGTATCATCGGAGGTTTCCGGAACAACTCCCTGTCCATTGGGAGCTCTCACTGGAGAACAGATTGTACTCGTTTGTCCAACTGGGTTCAAGAGACATCCGAAATATTGCAACGTATTCTATCAATGCATATCCGAATCCACCATGAATGTCAAGATATTGACGTTCACTTGTCCAAAAGACACGGTCTTCGACGATGAGAAGATCCAATGTCTGCCTGAGAGTGAAAGCAGTCAACCCTGTGCCGGGGACAAAGCTGGTGCGCGATTCTATCGAAGAATCGAATCGACCTCAACGAGCCTTGTGAGTTACTAAAATACTGAAACATTTGGAAATAGCGTTTCCAAATGCCATTTGGTAACTAATGATTATTCTATTTTTCTAATTCCAGATGAGAATAGAAAAACGCGAGACCCTCTGTCCAGGAGTAGGACACTATCCGTATCGCGATGGCTGCAACAACATTTTTTACAAATGCAAGAAGGATTCTAGGGACGCCCTTCAGGGATATGTCTACAAGTGTCCCGAGAACTTTGTTTACTGGTCGGTATCGCGTCGTTGCGAACGTGCAGCGCGTCTTCCAATGTGCTCTCAAGTATCCTTCAAGGAACAAAACAACAATAATACCTGGATCAATAGATGGCAATTGCCAGTGGAGGATTACAATCTCTCGGCGAGAAAGATGCGCTATCCTTAAGTTAGACCATTAATTAAAGAAGTACAATTGTTTTCGTCCGGTGGTTATTCAATTGAATCTCCGTACGGTTTTAACATGAAAGTGGATCCACGGAAATGATATTTGAACAAATTCGTCATTGTGGTGGATCAAAATCGTACGTGACGTTCGGGGTTTATTGGGTGGTGGGACATCCAACACTAATTATACATTTATTTCTCATTAAGTTAAGCTGCACAGTGATACCCCGTGGACGTTAACAAGTGCAATAACTGCAGAAAAAATTACTCAATCTCCACGGGGTTTCAGTGTGCCTACTATACGTTTACACTCGATGTACCAAAACGTCACAGGACATCGATGAACGTAATCTAAAAATAGTCCCATGATTAATTATGCATAGTTAATTATACCATTTGTAAATATAATTATAATCCCCATCCCTAGAGGATAATTTTGTCGTACATTTAACTTCCTTAGCGCTATAGTATTTAGTATGTATTCTAATATTAACAAAGGATATAGAGAGTTGTCGATGTGCTTTTCGATTTTATATACGCGTGTATCTCGAGTGTTTCTGCGATCTCTATACGTGTTCAATGCTATTCCTATGAATAAATAAGAAACCAGCGAAAAGCAGTAGTATAACTGTTAGTATTATACTTCCTGTATTCGACGTACTGACGTATTTCTGTATGTATTGTTGGCTAAATCATTAAACATGGAATAGCGATAATTTGCGTGTAGGCAATCACTCGATTCCATCTAAGTTTTCTTGTATGCACAGATCCTTTATCACGGTCATATTCTTTTTATAGACTTGTGGTAAAATATCAGCTGTTTGCTGTGCCAAATGCCTTTCAGAAGTTGTGACAAATGATTTCCAGCCTGACGTTCTTCCAATGGGACCAAATAAGTGCTGTCCTGCATCCAAAGTACAACAAAAAGGTTAACCATATATTGAGAATGGATTATGATTTCCAAACAATAGCACGTACATTATGAAATTAGAAATACTGTGGGCACGTACCGTACGATAGTGTAAGTATCGATATTTCAACATTTGAACACAATAATTATTCGGATGTCCTTATATTTATATTTATACAATAATACTGCTAGGCTAGCTACGCGTTATGGATAAAATTATTGATAGAATCGATTTATAATTCACTTGACAGTTTCATCTTCGGATATTTTTGACACATCATACTCGAGCAATCTGCGTTATCGACTGAGTATCGTAACTTACGTTGAAGTTCCTCGTTTCGCCACGGGGGGCAGCACCACCGACGTTCCTTCTCGTTGTTCTCGACTTCAGTATTGTAGGGCGCACTCGAGTTATCTATGTTGACTGCAAACTGCAGGGGGCAGCTGCAACTTATTCGTAACGCGTATAAATGCTATGTAACTTGGAACTTTCTCATCAAGAAATTCGCTCTAGTGAACCTTTATCGGAGGTGATTAAAATATACCGCGCAGCATATTATGAGACGATAAATCTATCGTGCGGTCGACAAATGCTGCGATCTTAACAATACAATACATATTGAGTCCCATGTAAAGTTTTGCGAGACAGTGCACGTGATGATAGGAGGCAAAACCAGATAGTGTGACGTACTTTGTAAATAAGAAACCATTGTTTTCATTTCGAAGAAATAAATTCAACTGACCGTATCGGCTATTATACGACAAGAGCTTCATTGCACAAAGAATTTTCGAGACGGAACATTGTGTTGATGTCTCGAGGCATTTAGTCAGTTCGAGCCTTTGTGCGACGTAACTCTGTTTTTTTCCAAGTAATAGATTGTCTGAAAGAAATTAAAAAAGCGTGGACTCAAAATTGAAGTAAATAGAAGTGGGACGAAATGTTGCTGATTATCGACCTGCCCGATGTCGTACTGGAGACGATCCTCTCCAATCTATCCTACGACGAAATAGCTAAAAATCGAATTGTAATATATTTAAAAATTCTAATTTCCTTAGAAAGATAGTAAGGACTCGGAATAAAATTCTACTATGTTCCTTTTTTCAGGTTTGCAAGCATTTCAATCAAACATGCCAAAAATTGCTGAATCGTGGATTCAGTCTGATGGAAAAACACCATGCTCAATGTTTACGCTCTGTAAAAAGCAAACTGCCAAGGAGAGAGTCAGAACGAAGAACTCATCCTCTAGCTCGTCATTGCGACGCATTGACGGCCATTGAAACCAGAATCTCTATGCTGTCCATGACATTCATTAAATATATCAATTTACATCTATGTTGCTTCATACCTGGAAAGGCAAGTAACAATACAAAAAGGAGTGATTATATCATGATGTATTGTAATAAACCATAGTAGATTGGACTATATCTCTATGATTATATTAAAACTTAATTTTTCATGGAGTTTTTAGTATATTTCTGACATTTGTATCGTCAGGGTCATAATCATATTGTATAAGTTAAAAAATAATTAGAAATAATCACGACACCAATATTTTCTAATTATAAATTTGTGATAGGTGATCGATGAGATATTCCGATTGTTGCGTCTGATTCGTGATTCAAAAACACCACCGCGTTCCCACGAGATTCTCCAGGAATTACGAGACATCAGTAGCATGGCGATGGAGCACTTCGATGAGAAGATTTTGCCAGCCCTTAAACACAGTATGAACACATCGTCTGTAAGCAGTGTGGGTTCTTATGACTTGCCAGGTGGAAGTCTAATGATACCGCGTCGTGGTACTGGCCCAGGCTCGTTTATCGCAACACATGCTTATACATCCGAAAAGCTGAGCAAAGCTTTTAAAAAGATGTACAACAAAACAAAGCAAAACAAACTGTCTTATCTAACGGTTAAGAATCGCATGAGCAAACTCTGTCTGAGAATAAAGAGACAGGGATTTCATATGAGAGCTCAGAGCACTAAACTCAAGCAACAGGCGAAAAAGTTGCACGAGCAAGATATGCAATTGGCCGAAGTGAAGCGTCATCTTGAAGACTGGGAACAGAAGATGGGCGATTTGACGGCGGAACTAACGCGTGCACGGGAGGAGTCACAAAAAACTGATACGATTGATAGCTGCAAGAGAAAACGTATAGATGCCATAGAACCGAGCAAGAACGATTCCTCACAGGTAAAACTGCTACAGGCGAAAAAACGAAAACTAATTGTCGAAAGAAAATCTTCAAGTGACGCGAAAGATGTTAAATTTAAAAAATTCATGTCTGAACTTCTTTGCACCGATTCATCAGACGAATACACTTCGACTTATCAGAAAAGCTAATTCCTAGGTCTACTTTTTTGTTTTCTCATCTGATTACCCCGCTATTACGAATCTCATTCGTAGGCCATTGAAAGCAAAAGATTCCTAAGTATTTTTCACCAATTCAATCGCACTGTTCTACTCATGTCATGCAACTATACTTCGTGTAATATCGGTTGTTTAATTTAGACATAAATCAAATCGTCAAGCGAATGAAATTTAAAAGATAATTTGATTGAGTTAACTGATTGATTAATTAATTCATCAATCGTTAGCAAACTTTGTTTTACGCACATTATGTACATATGTCACCAATGAAGATTTATTAGTAAATTCACAAAACAAACGCGATTATTTATATCTTCATCCTGTAAGTAATCAAGTTCTTTTCGTTGCCTCAAATTTTTGCGAAGGTCAAGAATTTTTCCAAAGAGGAGATGGCAAGATGTGCGATTGAAAACCTCGCTTAATGAGCCAAACACAAACGAAACTAATCATTTTAAATAATCGGGTAAAACAAACATTATCCGGTCGTTCGAAAAAAATTTAAGAGGCCATGAAAGTTGCCTGCATCTTCGATAATCATCATCATTTGACAATTGGATAGTCAAGAGGGTACATCGGCATAAAAAAAACGTATCATATCGTAATACACTTTCTGTATCGCGAATTAAGAAACACAAAGCAACATTAAAGATATTCGTAATCTTATAGTCGATTAGAGTTAATTCACATATTTGCCAATGGAATAAAATAAGAAACTAACTCAATAGCGATGTAATTATAACATTAGTACGGATTATTTTATGGACAATAAACGAATGTATTGGAAGCCAAAAAGATTACCAATGATTAATTATCAGCAGGGTCGAGAGATAACTTGTCCTCGCCTTCCTTTTCATCAGAATCTACAGACAATTCCTTGAACAAGAAAGTGTCTGATCCTTCGTTCATTACTTGTAATTTGTCTGCGATGCTCAAATCTATTACTTCATCTTGGCTTGCGCCTTCACTCGTCAAGCCATTCTCTTCCTCTTCGTTCTTTTCTTCATCTTCGTGACATTCCTCATGGACAAAACTCTCTGGCGTCTCGCTTAGTTCTTGTCTCTCTCCCATAGATTTTACATTCATTATTTCTTTATAAATCATTGCATGAGCTTCACGCAGATATGCCTTTTGTTTATCTTGTAATTTCTTTCTCATCATCTGCTTGTCCACTTCCGGTAGTAAAAAATTGTGCACCATATCAGCGATCATTTCTTCATCCTTCCTCGGATTTCTGTAAACAATATTTTGGTATAAAAGTTTCTGTTAAAATCATTCGTGTGGATTACGATTCAAGTCGTCTTACGAATCTTGAAGATATTTCGATATGGAAGCATCGATTTTGTCAGCCAGGTCTTCCACATATTTCCTTGCATCCTCCTCCGAAGCAGCTTCGATTCCCTCTTTGATTATATCCTCGAGATAAACTTCAACGGAGTCCTGATTGACTTTGACCATTTGTCGGAACATTTCGTCCAGTTCACGTCGACGATTACGTTCGAGCTGACGTCTACCTGCTTCTTCAGCCTCTCTACGATTTCGTTCCCTCTCAGCGAGCAGAGCCAGAGCGTGAGCTTTGCGCTCTTCGCGCAGTCTTATCTCCTCCTACGAATTCCATATTTTTTAAAATTAATATTCAAATCTATTTCACACAATTGAATAACCTGAGGAATATTTTTCAAGCTCTCACTTTACTGAGCATATCTAACATTCCAGCTACGGTCTTGCCCTCTAGGGAATCAAGAATTTCACAGAGGTGATTGTCCTGCGTGAACTTTTCACTCTGCTCCTGAATCTGAGCAATAATGCTTGTGCCATTGTCGCGGCGGGACACATCATCCGATCCACGAAGCGAGTGTGTAGAACGAAGCTCTTCTATTAATTCTCGACATCTATCTCGTCCTTCGTACATCTGAAAATTTGTACAAAGTTGGGTTTCAAATTTTAAAGAAAAAATATATTGTATTCCTCAATCATTTAAAGCTGTGAACGTAAGATTACTGACAGCAAGAACAATTATAAAACATAGTTGAAATAACGATGTTATTCAATTTTAAGAAAAAATATATTGTATGCCTTAATCATTTAAAGCTGTCAAGTTAAGTTTACAGCTTTAAGAAAACTTGCAGCTTTAAGAAACTTTAAATGATTGAGGGATACAATATATTTTTTCTTAAAATTGAATAATAGTTATTTCAACTATGTTTTATAATTGTGCTTCCGTTCCGAAATCGCCACAATTGTTTGGAATGATTGAAATACCAAATTTCAGCAATTAAACATTTTTCAAATTCTTGTAATTAATTTAATAATCTTGTTAACATTATCATTATTATAACTGACCATGCATTGGACAGCTCGACCTCTCGTTATTTTTTGAATAAAGAGCGAGTTGCTCTCCCAATAACTATCACGCTGATCGCCTTCTCTTCTCGTCGGAGTAACCGGTAATGCCGGCACCTTGACTTTTCGTTTTAACAAGCTCGGCCACTTTTTTCGCTGTTTGCTCAAGTCGTTCAATCTTATGGCTTTCAAATCGGCGTGAAGCTTTTGCAGCTTTGCGTCCGTCCATCTCGTACGACGTTCACACAATTCTTCCGGTCTAGGCATTGATCTAATATTGTGCAATTCTTCATCAGTCGGCAGCCACTTTGTTGAATCATCTTCTTGTAGTGGCACTGGATTTGTTTGTAAAAAAAACCATGGTTACTTTTTCGTAAACCTATCTTCTTTTTATCTCGATCCTCAAACCCTTACTGTCTACGTAAGTTTCCGGAAGCAGGGTCTTGTCCAACATCTCGTGACGACCATCAGCTCTGTAGCCATAACGCATTTCCGGTGCATAGATTTGCGAAGCTGCATTCCCATATCTCGCGATTATATCAGATTTATGTAGTTTGTACAAAGCTCCACTCGATCCTCGATGCTTGCGATTTAATTTTCGTACTTCCCTTAAAAACTTTCCTCTTATATTGTAAATTTGTTTGTCTCTCTGTTGGCCTAGACGCTTAGAGAATCTTTCCATTCGTTGAACAGTTCGTTTCTCTTTGATTTTTGCTTCGTTTTCTGCAATTCGTTCCATCAGTGCCATTCGCGAATCCATGATAAATTGTATTTCCTGTTAATAAAAAGTATCGTTAATCCATCATTAATTATTTCTGAAATTGAAATTAATTGTAGCAAAAATTTGATCTTCACCGCCTCTCGAAAAGCCCATTCATTTGCTTCGATCGCTGACATTATCACTTCACAGATTTTTATGTTCGCAGGTGAATCCATGGGAGGTAGAACGTCCAACCACGCTTTTTTCATCCTCATTCGATTGATAATTTTCACTTCGTGCATACCAGCTGGTAAACCATTTCCCCATGTTGTATTAGCGAGACTCAAGATTTCAGGCTTCTCGACTAGAATGAAAAAAGTGTGTTTAGTCGATTGCCACCGGTTTTGCTTTATATAACGAAATACAATTTAATTAAAAACAGGGAATATTCCTGTTTTTAGTGGCAATTTATCGAATTATTCATTTATTGAATTAATCTAACTTTATACCTCTTTCAAGATTTTTCATCTTCCTGTTCGTATCACTCTGCAACAGTTTATACGGTGCTTCCCAGGGCACCGTTTGAGTCTCACTTTCACGATAATCCGTCTGCGTTCCTCTAGTGTCCACATTCTCCTCTGCACTTTTTCGTTTTTCATAATTTGTTCCTTCATCTCCATCTCCTCCACCTAAACCGTGTATATGAAATCCTTGGTACCTGTAGGTTTTTATTATTACAGAATGTATTAGACAATCAAAATAATCAATATTCTTGTCACAATAAGTGTTGTGTGAACTTTTTCTTACCTTGCCTTTTTTTCAAACTCGCATACTTTTTTCTGAGGACTTTTATACTGCTTTTGCTGATAGCAAGCTTTTATGATCATCGGTGCGGCAGTACATTTTAACTCGTTCATTCCCATAATTGCTACGAATTTCAATATTCCTCCAGCAGTTGTGACATAACGTATATAAACTTTTGTTTTCACAGCACAAAATGTAGGAAGAGCTGACAAACAGTCTAGATATAATTAATCGACCAAACATAGGTTGCTATAGAAAGCATCCAATGATAACCACAATCGTACATTAATCGTTTTATTGGAACGTATTTCTTGTTTGCAACAGATGATTAATACAGAAAATGTAATCACATATACGACACTCGTTACAGGTTTTAATTCCCTCGGTTATAAAACAGATTATGGGAACATTAATATTCTTCATCCTCCAGGCTGTATTGTGTATTTTTATACATTCGTACAAAATTGTTTAGAGCAATGGGCATCTATTTACCACATCGAATATTTTTTTTTTCCAATTCAAACATGTAAAACTGATTTTTCCAATTTGTTGTATTATTTTTACGACTCCTCGTAGTTCAGTTCCGTCCAACAGCCTGAAATCAATCGTGCGATTGCCTCCCCAATATGTTATTTATATACTGCTCGGAATAGGTTAAGATATTTGGTTCGCAAAAGACACGTGCTGTCGCGGAGTATGGCACTTCAATCAGAAGAAGGAAACGGATTTATCCTGAATTTCCGTGTTATTTCAAGTACGTTGATTATTCAACGGTCTGAAGAAACCATTTCCTGTTCTTCCAAGATGAGCTGGCCAGCTTTGTTGCTGCGTTATATTTTTACACACCTGCCCTGGTAACATGTCGTCCGGACATACGCATTCCAATTTCATTCTATAAACCGTCATTTGGCCCAGTGGTATTTTTACATTTTCCCTGGACATGCTCTCTTGATAAAGTTTATAATCAATACCCCGTTCTGCCAGACACTCCGCTATTATATTCTCGTTGTCGAATTTCTCCATTTTTTTTGAACGTTTAGATCTTATGCAGTCCAGATCTTGTTGAAGAAGAATTAGCGAGACTTCTGAAGGTGGTAACCAATAAGTTGAGAATACCAAATCTAGCGAAGTTTTGCCATTCGAGCGTGAAAGGGATGGCAATAAGATACCGGTCGGTGGTTGTCGCTGAATTCCTCTGATGCTCACTGTATCTCCCCAATCGTTAGAACGTTTCCTCCTCAAATTCGCAAAATTCTTCGCATCATGCCTCTTTCTTCTTATTCCCATTCCAAAATCATTCCTCATCGATTCACGCTTGAATATTCTCTCTATATTAGAATACTGCTCGTTCTCGGCGATTTTCGCTAAGTTTTTCTCTTTTCTTGTTTCTGAATCTCCAGTACCTGGTCGTTTGCGTCTTTTCTTTTCGGTAGTTGGTTCAGCTCTGTCGTCCTTTGATATAAGTATATCGGGTTCAAGAGAATACTTGACGAATTTGTTTCCACCGTTCGTGTAATCCATGTTAGGATCGTACTGATTTTTCACATTGTATGATGAATTAACAATCGCTTTTTGCAATCCCGTTAAATCACTGCGCTGCTCGCGAATATCGCCTGTTCCTGAATTATCGCGAGACATTTCTGGAGGAAAATCATTATCCTCGTACATCATATCGTAATGTTTTTCTCCTTGGGTGTCTTTATCCCGATAATCGGTCGGATCATTCCAGCTTCCATCTCGCAACTTATCCGTGGAGTGGTAATTCTTCGAGTCTCTATACGCGTTGTAATTTTCAGCCGGCACATTATTCTCGTATTCATTAGCTTCATTTGTATCATCAGAATTTTCCGAAGAATCGACGAATTGTTTACCATAATAATTTAACGATTGGTCACGATCTTTGCTCTCTGGTTTGTGTCTGAAGCTCGAAGTCTTTCTATGCAACTTTTCAATTCTCGGTGATCTCTCAGAAACAAGAGGTAGTCCGCCGTTAATAATGTGAGTGATATCATCCAAACTTGGATTATCGCGTAGATACTTGTCAGCTTCCTGTCGTGGATCGATCGAATTATTGTATTCGACGGACTTCCAATCTTCGGAACAGTATACAGATTGTCCAGGAGGGCCAACGTGTTGACTCAAAGCCCACAGCCTTGTGACGAGCGTAGTGTTAAATCGGAGCTTGCAGAGATCAGCTCGCGATTGGGACAACAAACTTTGTCCTTGTAAAAAACGGTATCTGTCTTGAGCTCCTTCGTGGTTCAAGCAATTAGACGACCAATGAAGAAACCAATCGTTTCCGAAACCATCCACGCTTATCGACAATCCGGACATTTGACCACCTAATGTATCGGTGAGAGATTTTTCCAAGAGCGATGTACCGTTATTACCATCTAGTATCGTCGAGAGGGTGTAATAATACAGAGGGTAGCCAGGTCCGATCTGATGTTTCACCATAAAATCCGGAATGTCATCATCGTTATAGTAGCCTGGTATCGGTATACTTATTATTTCAGAATCCGGCACTGTGTAATTCCAAATTTGTTTCAACGTAAGACCGTTGAAAGCTATGATCGTTGCGTTTACTGTCGCGACAATTATATCCTCCGTACCATCAGATGTGATATCCGTGAAAATTGGTGGCAATAATATACCCTTCCCAGTGCCCCAGTAGAGCTCGTGTAATCGCTGAAAATAATTTGTACATTTCTATGAGCAAACAGTTTGTAATAAAACTTCTTTGATAGGAGGATCATTTTCGACAGAAGTGGTCGAAACGAAAAGGAATTTTCTTGACTATCTTACCAAATGTCCGTGAAGAAGATCGCTGTACGATATTACATAGAGACCTCCCGACTTTTTTGGTGTGCTGGTTACAAGAACGAACATCTTTTCACCATCGGGATGCAAAAGAGGTCGTGGTGCTATGAAGAGTTCTTCTTTTTTTGGAAAATCGACTCTTCGAATGATCTTTCCACTTTTACCAGAAATAATCAGGATCGCACTGGATCTTAATTCGCCAGATTGCACAGTATGTGAAGCAATAACATCAGGGACATCATCATCATCGACGTCGTTCATATACGTTGCGTCGTAAACATTCAGGATACTATCATGATTCGAACTTGAGTCTGCTGATTCGTGAGATCCATATTTCCATATTGAAAAGCCATTGCTACCATCAACAGCGTGTAATATTCCACCTCGTCCGGTTATCAGACAATCCTTGACATCGTCGCTTGTAATATCCAATTCGCAATCTACATTAAATGTTGCATGCGACGTCCAATGTGTCCAAATTGTTTCACCCGTTTTACCATCCAATGCCATTATACCTCCAAGACATGGTCGTTGACCGCCAAAGTACAAGTCACACAGATATTCTGGCGCATCTATCGCATCTAGCCCTATAAATTAACAGTAAATTTATTTGTCTTTTGTCTCTTTCCTTTATTCAGGTACAAGAATACATGCAAATAAATACACGTACACAAAAATGCACACAGTGGTGAATCTTGTTGGACCAAACAGTCGTAAAGAAAAAATAAAATTCACCTCTGCTATATATACACACGGGACAATGAACAATCGACACAGATGCAAAAACACGTGCATACGGTGCATCGTTAAGTAAAAAAAATCATCGACGTTGAATCTGGAAGATAAAGTAGAATGAAGCAAAAAATAAATAATAATCGAACATAAGATAAATGTTTGTGCATAAGACGATATAGAAAAAAGTGATGACTTGTTGAGAAACAAAATATTTACCTGTGCTAAACCCAACAATAATGTCATCGATTCTATCATTGTTAACATCGGTACTCCTGAATGGTGCCTCAGACGTCAATTTCGGCAGAGTTCTCGTCCACTGAATTGTGGAAGCAAGAGAGGTACAAGGAACAACTGCCGATATGTTATGCGACTTTTCGACATTATTGGACAGCCAGTTTTTTAGAATATTCAAAGGCATGGTGAAAAGATTGACAGTGTATATGCACGCTATGATAAGACCAAGAACCACAAGTAGTGCCAAAAGTCCATAGCAAAAAGGAGTAATCAGAGCTTTATAGGGTAACGTCTGAGCACTGTTGATTTTGCAAATTTTTGTCTTTCTCCTTGGTGCCATCAGCGGCCTCTTTACGCCTCTGTCCTCATCCAATTTCAAGCCACCGTTCTTTCCATCCCTTATGAACACTTCGTCGTCAACGTCGCTCAAATCATCTTCGTCAAAGCTATCTCTGACGCTGAGACGTGGCAATGTTGGATATACGGTCGACATTGCTTTTGATCTAAAAGTAAAGTCAAAAAGTATTGAAAACACTTGTAATACCAGAGATTAGGGGGAAGATCAGCAACGTTCGGCAAAAGTTAAAACCTCGAGAGATGGTTCTGCGACATCTGAATGACCAAAGGGGGAACTTTTTTGTACACACGTTAAGTTGGCCGCACACTATTGCCGTCATATATGTCGAAGAATTGATTTTCCGGGTAGGTAGTTATAAGCATTCATCTTTAAATGCAGAGCCATCGAAATCATCGTTATGTTTTTATCTCAGCTTAGTTCCACGATAGCCGTCACGGGGAGCTCCTGCGAAAATTAACGTTGAACGAAAGCGTGCTCGCTTTAGATTGAAAAAATTGTGTGTGAGAGCCTCTGCCTTCCTACCAAGAGGTGGCACGCGCCCGAGTTATGGAGCGCGGTAGGGGCCGTGGAATCCCTAGTTAGGTTTTATACCCAGGCGTGAAATGGACCCCCATGAGTGTAAAATGGAAATTGGGTTTAGTGATTTAAATTTGGCGCGCTTTTTCTGCATTGCAAATACGGACGAGTACTGGGGTTCGGGGGTTATAGGCAGGAACTATGGAACGTCGACAGGAGGAGGCCAACTGTGGGTTACGGAAATGGTACACAATTTGTGGAGAGTAGCACTTTCATATTTAGCTGGGAGTGGCGATGAGCACAGCAATATCTATCTTAAGAATACCACTCTGCCTAAATGTAATCAATGACGCTTCTATTCCCGGTTCAAATTTCCCGGGAATAGAAGTGTCAATAATTAAATTTCGGGAGAGTGGTATTCTCGCGATAGATCTTGTTGTGTCCAGCGCCACTCCCGGCTAAAAACGAAAGTGTTACTCTCCCGGAATTTTGTACCATGTTTTAAGTATGCTGTCAATGGAATTTGGTCTCCTCGATCTCCTCCTGTGTAGGCTCCATCGGCTTCATGATCGTCACCTTATCTGCTATACGCGCTCAATATATTTTCTATACAACATCTGTCTTATCTATGATGTACCAACGGTGGTTGAAGATTGTTTTCGTAGTTCACGCGACTCCCGCCAACTTCAGTGCCGCATGAACAATCAGCTGTTTGGCAATAACGTCAAATTCAAATTTCGACGAGGTAACGGAGATTTCTATGATAAACGTCCGCGCCAGTGTATGAAAATAACAAGTGTTTACTGAAAATACGTCATGTCTACTGAACAATCTTCGGTGTGTCGTTTCAATCATATGGATACTTTGATACAACTTTTACGTGAAAAGCGTAGAACTCGCGCCGCCGAACGCTCTGCTCTCGAAATACAGCAAGAGGTCGAACACACTTCTCGTCGAAAAGAACTGGAGGAGTTGAAAGGTTATATTTAAGTCTGTCATTGCCTTTTTATCACTGACGAAATGTGGTAATTAATTTCATACCATTCATAGATAAGACCCACCAATATGTTGAAACCATTACTGGCAACTTAAATATCATAACTGGTCATAGACATGCTATAAGTAAAGCAGTACATGAATTGAAACAATCTAACGGTCTGCCAATCTCGAACAAACATCACAAGTGAGTATCTCAGATCCAATATCCCTTAAATTCGTCCACAACTATCACAGCGCTTATTTATATTACAGGCAAGCCCTGGATTTTTCAACAGATGCTATCACGTTTCTCAACAATGAAAC
Organism: Tryphoninae sp. A BG-2022a; assembly: GCA_030522965.1. NCBI lineage: Eukaryota > Metazoa > Arthropoda > Insecta > Hymenoptera > Ichneumonidae > Tryphoninae sp. A BG-2022a. The sequence goes on from JAPYZT010000414.1 coordinate 27,748, forward strand.
AAATTTTAACGCAAAAGGAAATACAGAGAAAGTTTTGGATGGCTCTAAATTAAACTTCGATGTGGTAAGATCATATCTACAATTAAAGAGACAGAAAATCTTAATTTTGATGACCTAAGGGAATTTGGGCAATTAAGCCTACTTGGCATACATAATTGATTTTTTTTAATTCAGCAATCGTGTGCTCAATCATCTGTGGATGTATATAAAGGCATGCAATCCTCTGTTGAAAAGCTTGAGACATTAATGCAGTATTTCTCCACTATGACTAATGGATACAATGGTAAGTTGCTCATGTTCATTAATAAGAAAGTGGTCATGAGTGAAAAAACTCATCTTTTTTTAGGCAACGACTTTGAAACTTCGATATTTGATGAATATTAATTATATCTCACCTTATGGATACTAGGGTGTAATTTATTTTTTTACACAATAAATAAATAAATACAGTTCCATAAAAAATGCTATGATAGAAAACAAGCCTAGTTATTGACGAATCGCATGGCTGAGAGTATCTCATCCGTTGTATCGAGTTTATTGTCAAGATTTAATTTGAGCAGTAACAGGTGTGGGTCAACAACGTCCTGAAAAATAATTCACAACATTTAGAAAAGAAAATTGAAAAAACCATTGAATTGTTCAAGAGTACATTTATCAAATTTGACAAATAGCGATGCTTACTTTGAAATGGGTTGAGTCGTGCGAATTCGATATGAAAGATTTTTCATACATGGAAGAAATTGGAGCAATACGTTCGATCGTATCTTTTTCTGGTTTTTCAGCTGGGCACATTCGTATAGCGAGTCTTTCCCTTCAATATAAGCTCTTTAATGTTAAATATATCATCAATATTGTTAACAAATATTTGCAAAGTATTCTCACCTTGTGAGAGCGAGTTTTTCTGTAGCTTTTTTATTTTCTCGATGAGCAAAACTTTCAAGCTGCATCTGTAAATGTCCGAGATGTTCCTTGTGGCGTTGCTCTATACGTTTGGCTTCTTTTAATGCCTGAGAGCCCTCTTCACGTTTTGCCAAAGCCGACTGTGTCAAATTCTCCAATTCTTTCGCACGGTGAATGAGATGTTTTTCTTTTTCGTACAAAGCACGTTTCTCGTTGTCGAGGGCACGACTTTTCTCTTGCCACTTTAGTCTCGCCTGCTCCGCCTCGTTTGTTGCTTGCTGGGCAGTTGTTAAAGCAGCTTCTAACTGTAAGATACAATAGAGCATTGAAAAAGGACAATCCAGAATCAACTACTTAACGTTGACTCACCTCGACTTTCGCCATGTCATCCGTACCATTTTTCAGTCTAATCAGTACTTCTGACTTTGCTCTTTCACTTGAAATTGCTTCTCTCTCGTTGGAGATCAATTTCATCTGTCGCTCTTGCTCCTTCACCCATGCTTCTTTGATTACTTGCAGATGTTCACGCTCCCACCTCATCTGTTCGTCAAATAATTCTTTCTCACGTATCAATATGCGTTCTCGCATTGCCAGTCGCTCCTCTGACTCGTTAATTGTTATAGTATTTTTCTTAAATTCTGCAGTTAACTGTAGCATGGCCGTGTCCAGTCTCTGGGAAATTTCCATTAATTGCTTGCGCTCATTAGCCAGAGATTCTTGTTGCAAATGCAATTGATCCCGGAGAACTGTCCAAAAATGTAAAGTAAATGAATCTTATAACTGTTCCAAATACTCAACCGTACTATAACTATATATACGTAAAATCAGAATATATCATAAAAGGAGATTTTCAACGTACGTTGCAAATTTTCTTCTTGCTTCTTTAAGTAGTTTTCCCGCATCTCACCAAATTGTTCATCCTTGTCCTCCAGTTTTTTCTGCAAATTCTGAAAGCTTTCTATAACGATTTGCGAACGTTGCAACAAATCACTCAAATCAGTCTTATGACTAGTTATTTTCTCTACTGCCAGTCGTTCTAGCTCTTTGGCACGTGATATCTCATTTATTGTCTCGGTGTGTTCTTTTTGCAATAGTTCCACGTTGTGCGAATGCCGACCGTAAATTTCTTCGATAAATGATTTTTCGTTTTTCTTCAGTCTATCTATCTCCTCGTTAAATGATTGTTCAAGCTGTTCTTTTTCATCCTTCAACTTCTTGATTTTTCTCTCATACTCATTCTCCAGAGCATCGCAATCGTGGTACATTCTCTTCTCCAATTTCTCCATTCCTTGTCGTAAAAATAACATCTGTTTTCTGCAATAAGGGACTGATCAATTTCGAACGAACATCTCCATTTGTAAATACCAACTTGCAAATGGTATTTATACTCGTATGATTCTTGAAGAATCTCTATATCCTTCTCGTGCTTCTCCTTCAAACTATCCAGTGTATTTTCCAAATATAAATTTTCCAGCTCCAATTTTTTTGCTAAACTCTCAGGAGAATCTGACTTTCCTTCCTCCTTGCTACCGTCCTTCGCACCAATTTCGTTCGGGAATGTTGCGAATGGCAGAGAAGTTGGTTGCGACATTAGTGTCTTCATGGTTGGAAACAAAAGACAAGGAGATGATAAAAAATTGAGAATATTTCTTCTCGTAAGATTTACTCACTTGAATGTAATGATCTATGCGGGCCTGCTGTATCTTCATTTGTGTCTCAAGCATTGATTGCCTCTCCATCTGATGCTTCATCAAAATATCAAACATCTTGCCTTGCTCATCCAGTTTTGCCTTTTGATTCTCGACTATTTTGTTCACCTGCTCATTCTGATGCGAGAGATTAACTGCTGTTCTCAACTCGTGCTCTTGCTGCTGCATTGAAATGATTGCAGCTTGTTGATCAAACTGTGAGCCGATCATCGTCGACACGTCGGGATATGAAATTGTACTTTCATAATTCGTCCGCGACAACAAACCTGGCGAAGGTTCATTCGTGCGAGACTCACGAGTATCCGTGACGCTCGTCACCGAACTCTGCACGGTTGGTGGGCCTTCGCTCGTTTTTCCACTATACGGTGTCCTTTGTTTTTCAGGCTCAACTTTTGTGTCCTTTGATCTACCCGCACCACCGAGCCACTCTGGTAAATCCTCTGTTGGCAATTTTTTGTCGCCATCGACGTTCGCTCCTACCTAATGGAATTGATCGACATTAATTGTGCGTTCTAAATATATTTCACGTTTTAGGTTCAAATAAACATACCGCTGAGACAATTTCTTCTACCTGTTCGATTGGCTTGGGCGGTGCTGAAAACAATCCAAGTGGATCGCTGATAATCGGCGAATTTCTTCTACCTCTTCGAGGCTCCCTCGCTGTACCAGAGTCTACAATATAGCCGCCAGAGTTCTTAGTTGATTGTTCGGATTTTGTAGGCTCTGTCAAAGTCGGGGTTGTTGGTTTACGAATGTCTACATTCGTCAGACTCGACCTCGCATCGATTTCTTTCACCGGAGCGGATCGTGCTCTCGTACCAAACAGATCTTCCATCAAAGAAGATTTCCGAGCTTTGGCATCTGGCATTTTTTGGGAATCTTCTGTTCTCGCTATAAAGTCCTCGTTGTCGTGTGATTTTTCTCGAGGGTTTTGAGAATTAGAGCGAGTTTGAGTTACTGTTGGCGCCTGAGACTTTTTATTAGTAGAAATTGGTAAATTGGTCTCTACAAGCGGAGTGACTTCTCTAGGTCTCTCAGGATCTCTCTGATCCGAGGATTTTTGTAGTTTTACTGGCTCGCTATGTTTCTCCTGGGGCTTTGGATTTTTAATGCCGAATAAATCAGCTACGAGGCTGCTTTTAACGTTTGATAAACTCGGTTTGGTAGCCTCGTATGAGCTTTCTTCGTCGCTCAATAAATCAACAAGGGGATCATCACTGTCGAAATCTATAAGTTGAAAAATGTTAATTAAGATAGAATGTAAACAGTCGATCAATCCCCGTCTACTTCTAACGTTCAAATGAAAACAAAAGTGTCATCAAACACTGACTGCAAAAATAAATATTCACTGGGTTGAATATGAGTCGGATCGCTAATGTAGACATTTCAGACTTATTAGCTATCCACAAAACTACAGGAATTATCCATTCTATTTTAGTTTAATTTTTGCTATCTGTATTTCTAGTCTAATGAACCTTTGAAGGCTACTTTCTTCTTTGCTTCTGTCGGTTCTTTGTCCTTGGTCACTGTAAATGTTTCTTGCTTCTTCGATGGACCACCGAGCAATGTATTTTCGAGATCGTCTAGATCCTCGACCATTCGGGCCATCTCCTCGGGATTTACATCGGATTCGTCGGAGAAATCCGTCATCTGTTTAAAAAATAAATAACCATTACTATAAAACATAATTATAATACCTTGTATCCAAGGAGTTCGCTTATCCGTACACTAAAACTGGTTATAAATAATATTATCCTTTGTCCACACTTAGTTTGATGTTTTGGACACTTCTACTCATCAATATAAAAAGCATTTGAAGTTGCACTCAAAGATGGAAAAGTGGCCAAAAACCGGATCATTTAAATATTGCGCCACTTACTTTCAATTATTTCTGCTATTTTCAATTAATCATTAACAACCACGGTTATATTGCCCCTATTTCAATATTAAATATACCGAGAATGTATTCGATATTTACTGTAAAAGAAAGCCCGTGATTACTTGGTTCAGCAAACTACAAGCTTCGTGCGGCCCTTGCGACTGTTGTCTAGGAGTTTTATGTACAATACAATCGGCTGTCACGCGTTACTCGCCCTTACTACTAAAAAGTATATATATATACAAACACGTATATCAAGTGGCAGTTGGGCGACGGTGGGGGCAATAAGCCAGAGAGAGGGAACCATCAGATGGGAACAAGGAACTTACAGTTGACGGGGACTTCTATCATTCCTTAGTGCAGCGCATGTGCCGTCACGCTATAGTGCAGTCTACTATCATGAGTTACTAATTACCACATTCAACATTCCGGTATAAGCTCAGGATAACTCGGATAACTTCATCGAGAATAATTATTTTTCTTCGATCGGATTTAGTTACTATATACGATGGATAAAATTATTCTCGACACGAAATAAGAAGACCGACCATAATACGTTGCCGCCAAAAAAGATGATCGCGCTTTTCGGTTCTCAATTGGTTCAATTTCTGACCACTGGAAGCGCTGCCGTCAGAGATACGCTTTTTTTGTACATGTTTAGTTGTGTTTACAGACTTCTGATGGATCGACGGGGGGGGGGGCAGGGTAAACGCGGGGAGCGACCGGCTGCTGATAAGCTAGAACGTAGTAGCTCAGCGTGGTGAAGATAATGACTCGCAGTGGTGACTCGGCTCTCATTCATCGTTCCTGTTCATTCATGCGTGATAGCAACTCAAAGTTGGTTTCATTTGTGCACTAAATAAACATGTTTATTTAGATCATGTTATATTTTCCATTACAGATTGGCTTTTTCGATTCGAACGTTGGTGTCCCCATCGGGTTCGACAAGCCACGCCATTCGAAAATTCAAAAAAGGCGTTCGAAATGTGAGTAAAATGATGTCAACTTTTTATTATACTCTAATTGATCTTTCCCACCTAAAAAAATCCTAATAAATCTGTGAAAATGAGCTTCCCAATGTGGGTTACCCCCTTGACGTGGGTACAAAATAGTTCACCCGATGACCGCCCAGACGTCGCAGCACCGACTCTCGAGGTTTCAATTTTTGTTGACCATTGATCTCCCCCCTAATCTCTGTTGATCACCTGAGCATTACAGAGTTCAGTCTCCTTATGCAGACTCCATAGTTGATGATCTCCCCCTTAATCTCTGCCAGAGATGCGCATTCCAGCTTATTCCATAATTTAATAACTTCAATTTGCCTCAAAGGTTGCTCCAACTGGTCATTCCCTTCCCCACCAAATGTAAATGGACGTGTGGAGTCAGTCGTAGCAACAAATCGTCTGAATTCGTTGCTCGCGTAGCCGACAGCCGACTTAGTCAGCGCTAGTGGGCCACTGTACCCCGTTGTGTTGAGACGTATATGTGTTTATAGTGTTTAAACATGGCCGAGGTGACGTTTTCGCCACGCGCTTATTGCAAAGTCATTTTACATGCGGCTAAGTATCCTCACTGTGCTATAAACGGTTTGTTACTCGCTAAATCAAAAAGCAAAACCGATGCAAAGTCCACGGAACTATATATCGAAGATGCTATACCACTTTTTCACCTTTGTCTCAACGTTTCACCCATGGCCGAGGTAGCTCTGACGGTGGTAAGTTCCATTCCGTCAATTTCGTTACAATATCGTGCTCTCGATTCGTTGTTGTTCCGATATTCTTGTAAAACGTTTTCATCACGAGTATCACAGTTGTCAATGTCCTTGAGCGAGTGTATCTATCAAATGTGCATTCTAACCTATAAATTAATATTCATCACAACTTCCTCTCTTTATTATTCCTACAATCGATCGGGTGTGACCCGCATTTTTCACTATTCAATGTAATCGGGTATACACACAGGTGGATCAGTATGCCTCGCAACATGGCCTTGTTATAGCAGGATATTACTTGGCCAATGAACTTCTCAATGACCTGAGGTAATTTTATCAAAATATGAATAATTCGCAAAACGGAACTATTCGATAATACAACTTATTTTCATGCTCAAATATAGCACAGATAAACCAGCTCATAGGATAGCTGACAAAATAGCAGAAAACTTCAATAATGCTGTGCTTGCAGTGGTGAGTAGAATAGATTTACTATACATAAATAATCGAATTAATTAATAGTTTACTTAGCATATGTTGTATTATTTTGCAGATTGATAACAAAGAAATACGTCTTTGGATGCAATCTAATCCACTAAGGGTATCCCAACATTTGGATGGAAAATGGAAAGCCAAAGATAATACTGAGTAAGTTCATATTGCCCAAAGCTTGAATATTCTTCTGTCTAACCACCACCTGCAACTATATCTTGTCCTGAACCATTGCAGCGTTATATTGGAGAGTGAAGATACAGTCCATGAAGCGATCTATACCCTCTTGAAGGAAAAGGAACATCGGAATCTTATTGATTTTGACAATCACTTAGACAACATTTCGCTAAATTGGAAAAACGTTGAGCTAAATAAAGTAATAAAGCAAGCAATGGCTAAGCAATAGTCAGATCATAACACCAATGCAAACGTCGATAATGAAACATTTTCAAAAGAATAAACATTATTACTTTATTTATACTCACATGCCCAAGCACGTAACTTGCTATTCATTGATTGTTCAATGAAAATCACATGTATATAAGAAATAGGATTTATAAAGAATTATGTCGTGTTTCTCAATTAAATTGATGTTTCCAACTCCAATTGCTGTTTATGTGGAATGATGGATGGAATGTAATGTTGTTAAACAATTGACAAATTAAAATTTGCAGTTTATGTAAATAGATTGCAGATGTAAATAATCCAGTTCATGTTGATAAAAAAGCAATTAACTGACCGAACGCTTCGACGGTTGGTTTTCAAAATGAGTGATTTTCAAGAATGTCATCAGAAAATAAAAGCTCTGTCTCCTATATGAGTATTACATACGAGAATATTCTCCTTAATCTTTTTCACAATATCGACATGAACTTTTGAACTGTGCACCCAATTTCACCCATCCACATAAAGATATTCTTTTTAAAATACAATTCGTCAATTTTGTGGGAAATTTTCTGTACTCCCACTTAAAAATGTTAGAACCTTTGTTTAAGAAAATAAAGACACCTCCGTGAAGTTGTAAAAAAAAGTACGTATGACGAAAAGTGGAGAAATGGATTTAGTTTCACGAATTTTGTTTTCTCTTTATTGATCATTCAGCCATATTAAAATCCGACATCGATTTCCCTTTCCTCACGGTATACCAAACTTTTTTTTTTATTGCTTTTTATTTGTCGAAAATAAACAACTTGAGAGCCAGCGAGCGATTGAGCTTTATGTAGCGAGGCGGCATGGTACGATACATACTTAAATTATTTAGCATTTTCACGAGAAATTACGGTTTTTATTTCCGTGGATCGTTTAGAGGAGTATGTGCGGCTTGCATCTGTGCTTGTGCGTTTCTCATTCATTTTGTTTTTGCAATCGTGTCTACATATTATACACGCATATTGTATTTTATGCTCATACAAGACGTATCTTAAAGGCGTTAGTCACTTTAACGCTTTTCATAAATTCATCTCGTTTTTTGCATCTACCGATCCTCGACCTTGTTGAAAATTCAATCTTTGATATGTGTGTGCAAATAATGGAATTCTTTTCCCTCTCATTCTAATGTCTAGTCGCAATTGAAAGGATGATATTCGATGAACATGATATGGTTCGCAGTGGTTCGTGCATTCATCACACACATCACAGTTCACAATTCAGATGTATCAAAAATACTGCATACCAAACGCACAGATGTATCTAATAAATGGTGCAACCTTGCCCTTCACTCAATTTGCAAACTTCATACAATAACAATGTTTTCTTATTTCTTTTCTTCCAACAAAGTCACGGCTGTTTTCTTCATTTTGCAACATGAGACAATTGTTACGACAGCAGAAATAGTTTAAATGAAAAATGACGCATTGAACAAACAACAAATATCAGTCGTTCCATTCATTCGGCGTTGTTACGAATGTCGCAAAAAAAACAAATATGCGAGCTCCAACGTTATGTACAATTTTTTAAATCACAATGCACAGCCACGATATTGCCTAACATGTTGCGCTTATTCTTTCCATTTTCGGTTCTCATATTTTCTTGATTAGAAATGTTTGAATCAGCGCGCATCTCGTTTACGAAATATCGAACTAGTTCCAATTTCGACAGTTAATTAGTTTATCCCATTCTTTTTCGTTCCTACCGATCCGCAATGATTCAATTTTTTTTTCATTGTATTATTCGCATCGCTAATATCTATGTTTCTACTTCAGAAAGGAAAGCCCTCATTCTGTGGTTGTTCTCTTCCATCTCGTGAGAAATACATTACAACTTGGGTCCGATTATTCGTGCGATTACTTTTCTGGTATTAACATTCCGATGAATATAAAATCTTTTATCCAAAGTCTATTCACAATATACGATGTAGCGTTTCAGTACCTGAGTGCCTAGAAAAATGAAAAAAACAATGAAAATTATGCACGCAGCTAGAAGTTATACAAGCTTGAGTGTTGTTGAACGATCATACTCTCTCGTGTTTATCAATACATTATGCAAAGATACAATCTTCCATCGTGCCAAAAATGCCTTTGCGTTTTTATCATCCTTCGCATCTTTTTCCCACTCGCTGTACTCGTATCGTTAGAATATTTCAGCCTATTTTTGTATAAAATTAGAGCATTGACAGATATGCCATTTACCAATATATGAGTTTTTTTTCTTAATCTCGCAAACGCTTTAGCTGTAATTATATTATTCATACGCTTCTCGAAGATCACGTCCTAAGAAAAAATAAAAGTTTAATGCGAGTGAACAACGTGTGTATGATACTATTTCGGTAGAGGATAATCCAAGTATTGGATGCGTTTTTTTTCAGATTGTCACAGTATCACGAATGCCTATAAACAATATATTTTAGCGTCAGACAGACCGTGTCCGATATGTGATATCGGATGCTATTAATTTTTATTAGGACGTGATCAAAAAAAGAATTTACAGTTTTGGTTTATTATTAGTACTTTTTGTATCGAGTTCTGTTAACGTAACGAGTGCAAGATCATTTCATCACAAAGTTCATAAACCCCATGGACTAGCGATGCGATCAACGCCATTTCTCATATAGTTATTATATATTCATACATACATACATACATACATAAACGTATGTATATATGTATGTATATATATTTATATATATATATATATATCAATGTACGTGTACGTACTTAGAATTTATCTCACCAATTATCTTACTTTATCTCTCTTTCCGCTCTCTCTACATAGTTGTGTCCTGCTCAACAGACATACAATCTTCAAAAAATCTTCCCCCTCCTCAACAATATATCTTTACTCGTAAATAATTTTCATCTATGTATGTAAATATAACGATATCGCAAGAGTTTTTATAGTTCACAAAATTCTTTCTTTTTTTTTCTTCTTCTATTGAACTACCAACAAAAGGTGTACGCGAGCGAATATCAATCGCTCCGTTCGTTCAACGAAGTCAACAATGCAGAATTACTGGATGCATTCGCAATGTGGCGATAAACAAACAGGCACACGTATATACACGCACACAATGAAACACTTGCGCGGATGCACCGAGAGAGGTCTCTACTTCAGAATTCAGCGATTCAGCATAAATTCTATATATACATAATAAGACGCTCATCGTTTATAACACCTTGTTTTGAACACAGCTGCAGTTTAATCCTGAACCGAGCGCGAACGAGGTTTGTCGTTACATTTTTCGGTCCGTAACGAACGAAAACAAAAGAGAACGGCGAAATGAGAAGTTTCACGAATGGATAGTTTCCCATTGTTTATCGATGAGTTAGATTCAACGGTGGACTTCTCGATGACGGTGTGGACTCGGTATCGAAGCGATCAGCTCTATACCACGGTTGAGAATTGATGTGTCTGCACGGGCTGCAATGAGCAGTGATGTAGGACGTGGATGGCGATTCGTAAGGCGGCAATCTATTGTTGCCGATAATCGTCGACGAGCGTGGCAAACAATTGATGGACGAGTCTAGGGACGAAGATGTTTCGAGAACGGTGATCGAGGCAAAACCCGCGGAACGTCTCAACGTACCTCTGGCGCCACCTACAATCGCAATGGCGTTCGAGGTTTGCCAAGTGGACGTTCCAGCTCTTGGTGAGTCCGGCGGCGACTCGATAGGAGTCGCCGGTGGCGATCAAGTCGTTCGTCTGGTGATGCCACCCCGTCTTGCTAGAAATTTTGGCGAGTCGGGCGGAGTGTCAATTGGCGTTACCGGAGGTGATTCGAATACTCGTCGGCCTGAACTACGTCGTGCCGAATGCATCGGAGAAACTGGTGGTGTTTTGTTAGGAGTTTCAGGCGCCGAACCAACCGAAGATATTCGCCAATTGCTGCCGGAAGTTATGGACGTTCTACCAGCGGCGAAGAGATTCGTACTGCTACTGCTACAAGCCACGGCGGATGAGAGGTCGACCCTCGAGACGGCTCTGTTGACATTTGAAGAAAATTAATTTTTCGATAACGTTGAGGCCATGGAGTCTGCATAAGGATGAACTCTGTAATGCTGAGGTGGTCTCACTTTTGTGCCAACTAGTAATTCGGATGGCGCAGATGGCGGCGCTGCCGTCGCACAATAGCCAAGTCAACGCACACCAAAATTATGTACATCAACTCTGGTCGTGTAAACACGACCATGCACAAAAAGCGCTGCTGACAGCGCTTCGAGTGGTCAGAACGAGTGGTTAAACCAGTTGAGAAACGAAAAGGGCGACCATCTTTTTTAGGAGTCAACTTATTGTGTTCGGTCTTATGCAGACTCCATAGTTGAGATAATCGAATTATTCACGTCTGATATTCTTTTTATTTTTCGTTTAATTACCGAGAACTTGGAGCAGAGCCTGTGTACGACTGTAATCCCGCAGGTCCACTTCGTGGTCTCGCAGACATGACGCTTGCCGATCTCGGTAGAGCTGGTGATGGTGGAGCGGACGGTAGTAACCTCGGTGTTTGTGGTGGCGTTCGTCCCGAGCTCGCACTCCCCGTGCTGCTCGTCGATGATTTTCGCCTCATCGTCCTTTTTTTATTCGTAAGGAAAAGAACTATTGTTACAATTTTTGGCCGAACTGTTTGTACTTCTTGATTCAAATGCGCATGAAACGAGCATTGATTTAACAGGCATTTTTCAGGCAATTATACAATTTTTTAAAAGAAGAAAGAATTGAGGCAAGAAAATTAAACAGCAACATTCGTATCCTTTTTTTAATTATTGTACTCGGATTACTAACAGCTATGATACTGCGCCAAGCGCTAAAAAGAAATTTGTCAACAATCCAGATAGCGCTGAACAGTCCTAGGTTAGAAAAATTTCAACGTTTCTTTGCGGATATTAATCTCTACATTAGTAAAATATCGATGTATCACGTGGAAATTGATTGTCGATGTATAACATGCCATTCCATTAAACAAATTACTGTTACAATCATGCGATAACGTTCCTTAACTTTAGAAGAAGCCCAACAAACCTCTTTGAACGTTGTCGACAGAGACCTGTCGGACAGGTTCTTCCCATGGCACATTTCCCTTCGCATACTTCCCTTGCCAAAGCCAGAGTCTCATAATTGCTGAGATTGGCCCTGCAGGCCTCGGCATCGCTCACAGTAAGGGCGAGACTGGGGAAACGTTCCTTCACTCTTCTTCTCTCCTTTTATAGAAAAATTAGAGAAATGGTAATGAAAGAAAACTACAATTGTTAAATATGGAGCAATAATTGAGTTTGAATATAATAATGCATTTTCTATATTTTAGATCTTCTCTATGTCCCTCTCTCTCCCGGGAGAGGAGCTTCTCAACGATTCTCAGCGAATTTCCCAACGGAGCATCATCAACTGGCGGATCCTTCAGTGACCTCATTGACGAATTAATCTTCAATCTACTGTTTGCTAACGGTGCTCACCTCCTGCAAACGACTCGCCTCGAAATCCTCGAGTTGACGCTGAAATCCAACGTTCGGATTTGCCACTGCTCGTCCTACCCTCACGACTTTGAGCGCCTCTTTCCACGATAGATTAGTAATGCTCATTATATAGGCAACTGCGACCGTGACGCTTCTCGACATACCTGCCAAACTGAAATTTTACAGCGTATAGCATGTAGTTTTAATCACCTAAATTTAATTACTCCGTAAACCAAGGCAGGTCGATATTTTATTCCTGCGTTAAAGTTGATAAACCTAAAGTATTTACCAATGAATCAATACGTTCCCACCACGAAGTCGAGCTGCGTGAATGAAATCGTTACAAAGCGAGAAGTATTGGGACAAATTTTGATCCGGTGTGTCTGCAGCCAAGATGCACAGGTAATGTTTGTCCTGGATAGAAACAAAAACAAAATTAATCTCGTAGCATTTTTTAAGCAATTTAAATATTATTGTCACTACCTAAGATCGATACTCACCGGATGAAGCTGACGAGCTGCATCGTGAATAGCCAAAATATGAGTTATTTCGAAACGCTCCAGTTGTACAGGATCTTTGCTATCACGATAATTTCCCACGTAAAGACCCGGAAGTACCTGCATCAAGATAGCAACTATCTTATCTATTTATCGATAAGCTTGATTTTTAAAAAATCCAAGTTTTCCTGTACAATCGGCCTTTTTGTTTATCCCATCAAATATTTATATTTACTTAAACATTTTATAATATAATAATAATAGTAATAGACTGTTATTATTTAAAATATTGTAAGATAATGCGAAAAATGCTACGATATTAATGACATATAAATGTCTATTATACTTATGACACGAGAATCATTATATCAATTAATTAAACGATATTATATTCTACGAGAAGAAAATAGTTGATCGCCACAGGTGGATTATCGCGAGTCGGATAGTAGTGACGCACGCATTCGTTTCGGTTTAAGCCAGAATTCCATGCTGCCATTTGATTATTCTCGATTTCCCCGAACGGCTGTACAGATTTTTATATCCCATCGAGTGTTGTTGATACTCGTGTGTAAACGCCATTTGAAAGCTCTCGATGTGAATCGTTCGATTATTTATTTTAACCGTCCAATTTGAGTGACTTCTCACCTACGGTTTTTTTTTCTCCGCGATCGATCGAATTGTACCGCGAAGATGGACGAATTTGTAACGCGCGAAAATTCGTTCGGTCACGAAGGTGGGACGAGCCCGACATGGTCGAGCTTCTTATCAATTATCGCGACGTTGGCCGATTTCCTTCGGCTCGCTCTTTTCTTTCTCACCTCCCACGCTCTCGTCCCACTTCTTTCTTCTTCGTCGTCCGAGACGAGCAAAGGACGATCAGACGTTTGCGAACGACGAAACGTTTCTCTCCGGTAGTTTCGTCTCGCGTAAGATATTTCAATTCTTCGCGATGAATCGTCAATGTTTCGGATTATTATCGGCGATCGTTTTAACATTGACGAATCATCGAACATCGGGAGATTTTGTAACAACCTCGATGATTCCTGAATCTTTCGAGTTTTCACCGAATACGTCGAGTCTCCAGGAAACGAACGTTACGGAAGTTCTCCAGCGTGGATTATTCGATGATGCGAGAGAGAAGGAAGAATCTCGGCTTAATGATAACACCACGAGAAACGATATTGACAAAGAGCTGAGCAACGAGACGAGAATCGATAATTCGATCGAGCAGCGAGGATTGTTTCGCGATGAAAACAATTCAACGAGAAACGTTGAAAAAATCGATGATTCGACGAACATCGACGCGAAACAAATTTTCCCGCCAGAAAACGAAGAGTCGGCCGGAAGTGGGAGTCTAATTTCGTTCCAGGTGGCGCCAGCTTCGTTATCCTCGTTGAGCGAAACGTCGATGGAGAATAAAGACGAGGATGAGAATTTTAGAAGATTGCACGTGAACGAGAGAATAGAGAAGAACAAGATCGACGATAATGGAACGATGGATAATTGGCCGATGCCGAGTTTGAAGAAGCAAATTTTCAATGACGAACGTGCAGCGCCATCTACGAGACTCTTGAAGCGGCAGTCCGAGGTCGAGGTAGGGTCAAAGAATATAACGGGAACCGACGAGTTCTCGAGTGATCGACCGCTGCTACTCGGTGATAACGAGGGTAAGAGGGATAACGAGGGTGTAGCGGTTTTTCATACAATGAAATCCGAGGACGAAGAGAGCTTGAAGAACGTCGAATCGAGGGTAAAGACGATAATTGGAAGGTTGAACAAACTCCCGATTAATCGTCGAGGAGCTTTGGCACGTAAATTCGACTCTTTTTTTAATAGAATTATAACAATGATCGAAGAAAATGTTAGCGATCCGAAAAACGACACGGCCATCTTGGATTTCCTTTCGACGCGACGATGTTGCTGGCAAAGCTGTTGCTGTAAGAGAAAGAGTCGAAAGAAGGATGAAAGTTCTCGAGTTAGTACGAAGAACGTCGCGAACGATACTCGTATTATTAAAAACGAGCGTCGTACGATACCCGAGAGCGAGGAGAATGAATTTTCGAGGTTAGAAACGACGACCGCAGCGCCACCTACGGCGCCACCGTCGAGTACGGAAGCGGCGATAACTACGACGACGACTACAGCGTCACCGTTGAGACTCGATAAAACTGTAAGAACTACGAGAAGAAGGAAACGTCGAAGAAAACGACCGATCGTTCTTAACAAAATGGCGCGGAAAAGCGTTCTTCCGAAGAAGAAATGCAACAGGAGAAAGAAAAAGGGGAAAGAATCGACATTGGACTCGGAGCTGGAGAAATTCGACGAGGAGGAACAGGATCGACCGAATTATAGAAGAAACTTTAGCGATCTCGATGATGAACTAGGCACGTTTACCGAGGCAGGATTGAAAGATTACGAATTCTTTGAAACAATCACGGAAGATTCGTCTCGATATTAAATCGGCTTATGTACCATAACTTAAAGAAATAAGACAAGATTTGAGAAATGTAAAAAAGTGTTGTTCGCATATTTTCATTTTTAAACATGGCGGCTGTTATTGTTTTTTTTTTTTTTGAAATTCTTGGTTTTGTTTTTCTTCGGCCCGGCAATAAAACAAAAAATGAATCAATGGTAAATGGTTGATTAATTTAGTAGGCCGAGACCAATTGGCGTTATCGACGGCATTAAATATCGCCGATAGTTTTCGTACCGAGCTACGGGAAAAAGAAACTCGAATGCATATAAACTTGTATGTAGTGTACATATTTGATACACAACATTTATTACGCGACACAGAGACGTGATTTAATTACAGTCGAAACGATCTCTGGTACAGCGGTTGCACCGCGCCGGTATAAAGTAAAACGATTAAACTTTAATTTTCCGTCAATTCGCTTCGTGCGGAAAAGAGCGCAAAAACACACATGCAACATATACGATATATGTATGTCACGCGGGTTAAGCTGTTGTCATGTGATGAAGTATTAATAAAGCGTGTGTGAGCACGCTCTCACGTGAAAGAGGGCAATGAATTATTATTGCTCGAACAAAACGTCTCCGTTTCGAGGCGCTCGTGCAAATATTAAAAAAGACGTCTTTACTAATATTATGTTTCTAAATATTAAATATATTTTTCTAAAACGTAACAAGTCGCTTTATATATTTTCTGAAAAGTAATGATGAAGAAAGGAAGGCAATGAAAGAGATATGCTTGATAAAGCGCATGTATGTTTTTTCAAAGATATTTCGCATTTGTGTTGATTAATGATCGATAGATCATAATTTTTAATAAAGCATTTGTATAACGATTGTCAAATGATCAAATACGCATGCGCACTCCCATGCGCAGACAAGTGCGCACGCTTACTGGGTCTACTACGTCTCTGTCTCTCCATGCTCGAGTGCGCATGCGCGGCGCGCATCCCCACCATACATGCGCATTAGTCGGAGCTCTTTGGAAAAAATAAACGTAGCTATAGTTATACCTCTCATTTCTTTTTGAATAGGACACTCGGTATAATTATCTTCCCCCTCTAACTACAAACTCGGCACATTCCTCCACGAATCTCGTCTTCGAGGACGATCGAGTCAGAAATTTTCGAAGTTTGCGAGATTTAAACCTTTCCCTATGCTTTAAAACCTTTCGCGCCTACTGGATCTACTCCCTCTGTCTCTGCATGTGCAAGTGCGCATGCGCGGCGCGCATCCCCACCATACATGCGCAGTAACCGGCGCTCTTCGGAAAAAACGAACTCAGATAAGTTATACTTCTCGCTTCTCTCCGAATAAGACACCCGGTATAATCATCTTCCCTCTCTAACTACAAACTTGGTACATTCCTCAACGAATCTCGTCTTCAAGAACGCTCGAGTCACAAATTTCCGAAGTTTGCAAGATTGTAACCTTTTTCCCATACTTTAAAACCTTCCGCACCTATTGGATCTACTCCCTCTGTCTCTCCGTGCGCGAGTGCGCATGCGCGGCGCGCATCCCCACCATACATGCGCAGTAACCGGCGCTCTTCCGAAAAACGAATTTAGATAAGTTATACTTCTCGCTTTTCTTCGAATAAGACACCCGGTATAATTATCTTCCCTCTCTAACCACAAACTCGGTACATTCCTCCACGAATCTCGTCTTCGAGAACGCTCGAGTCACAAATTTCCCAAGTTTGCGAAATTTTAACCTTTCGCTTTGCTTTAAAACCATTGATGCGTCATTTTTTTCTTGACTACCTACCCTATTTTGCTTGGCTCGTCGCTATGTACAAAGACATGAAACGCTATACGCGGATAGTCGATAATTGAAGAGGGAAATGGGTTGGAATAATTTTAATCCATCAGCAACAACACTCGATATAAGTTTGCGGAGTCACGACTGTTGCCGTTATACCCTGGTCGTGGCACATAGCAAAAAGCTTTTCACCGTTTACGATTATCGTGCGACTGGACGGAGCCCTCTCGTGACTACTATGCCGCATAGTTTGCTCTCTTTTGTACATACCAACCGGCGTGTTCTATAATACTAAATTCTCTGGAAATTGATCAGGGCAAGATTAAAAACACGATATAATCCTAACTCGTATTTTTACAAAAAGAAAACAAAAATTGTCAGACGTTTTTTTTGTTTTGCAGCCTCATAAAGATTTGTATCTTTCAGTTCCAACATTCTCGTCTGGATTTGGATCTTTGAAAATAAAATAACAAAAAACTTCTTCTTCTTTACAAAACATTCTTTCTTTTTGTTTACATTTATTTTGAAACTTTGTATAATTTATTTCATCGACTGGAAAAAAGTTGACTGGAAAGTTTTTACTAATTTATTTATTTTCCCTCTTTCGCCTAAGTTAATTAATACCCGCAAACTTTTATAGATATTTATATACAGTCAACGTAATGTGAAATTGATTGTAACTTGAAATGTCATTAGGCAATCCCAATTATGTAACTTTAATAATGCGACGTGGTATTAAGGCGAGAGAATGACACGGGAGTTACCGCATGCAGCAGGTCGAAACTTCGCCAAGCGGCAATTTTGGTGATTGTTAAATCGATGGAGACGCGAGTGAGAGGAAGAGAGAGACCGTGGTGCGGCACCAACGATGGAAAAATATCGGTCGCCGTTTCGTAAAGCGATGAAAAAGAAATGCGAAGCGTGCGACGTTCTCACGGAGGTCAGCGATCCCCTAGTGACACGACGCAATTCCCTAGTTTCAAATATCTAGCAAAAGGCCCTTTTTGCTTTTTTTTCTTCTCATTTCCAATAACAAGATTCGAATGATTTATTCGTTTTCCAATTAAGACAACAAATTGTAGACAGTTATAAATTTTGATTATTCTTGCAACTTCGTTCATTTGCAAGAGTGGCACGAGAATATTGCGATACGACTTTTCGTCTCTCTCTTTTGCTTTTTCTTTATTGCACTCGTGCATCACTTTAACTGACGTTACACGTCGTTTCGCTGGCGAGTCGCCAATCGTACCGGCGCCATCTATCCGTTCTGATATTCAGCTACGTCACCGCGACGCGACGCTCAGACAGGTCGGAGGAACCGTTTCGTTTTTCTTATATCGAGTAGTCGCAAGCTGCTATGATTTTTATGCTATTGGTAATATAGGCTTGTTTTTTGGGACAGTAGGTTTGTTTTCAGGAGGAGGAGAGTAAGATTCAAGATGTACCAGCTTGAGTTTATGTTGATATGGACATCATCGAATGATTGCTTTTGTTTCTTGTTGGAACGAGGTAAACAAACTCATCGATAGTAGAATCGCGTAGAACGATTGGAAATTATTGAGGTTCATCTGGGCGTATAAGACAATCAACTTTTGTTCTAATTATTTGTTATTCGTCACCGTTGCTCTCTGAAAAATCTATTTTAGAAAGTCACAACTTTGACCGAATAACATTTGCCAAGAATAATGATGAAATCTTAGGATGACAAAGACATTTTCTTTAAGTGATATTAATTGGTCCGGTAGGTCTAATTTCGTTGGTAGGTAATTATAAAACGCGACGATTAATAAATCATTCGTCTTGAATAACTTTGGCGAAGTACTGTAATTTTGATTCCGTTTTAAAACTGTGATTGACCACTTCATTATTTAGATTTGAAATTCATTTAAAAGAAAGAATGTTCTTTGAATTAAATCTTCAACTCCTCCTCCAATCAAATCCTCAACCACTTCATTATTTAGATTTGAAATTCCTTTAAAAGAAAGAATGTTCTTTGAATTAAATCCAACAAATAATATGTTCCTTTGTGTGTATGAAATTGTATTTTAACGAAATAACAACTCTCGACAATTAACAATAATAAATTCAATTAAGAACGGTCCAAGGTATCAGTTTTGTTATACAGACATACTGTTAGCTGTTAAGAACCCACATGACTCTTAACAGCTGAATATTTCACAAACTATTTGTCCAATCAAAAAGTTGTTTATGAGAAACTTTTATGCTTTCGAGGGGCCTTTTTAACTACAAAAATATAAAGTTACTCCCTGCCCCCCTTTACGTGGGGCAGGGGGTAACTTTACAATTTCAATCGGGATTTCAATCGAACCTTTACACCGTCATCTCTTTTAACAGAAACATCTGACAAAAAAATGTTTCAAATAAAATTTATTTGTTTTTTCCCATAGAATCCAACCATCTAACATTTTATATGTGCTTGTATTTTAACATTTATGCGCCCCCCCCCCCCATAAAGGGGGGCAGGGTGTAACTTCATATTTTTGTAATTAGAAAAGCCCCTCGAAAGCATAAAACTTTCTCATGAACAACTTTTTGATTTGACAAATAGTTTCTGAAATATTCAGCTGTTAAGAGTTATGTGGGCCACCCTGTATAAAATTGATATTTAACAAAATCCTGACAATGTCTTAGTCATCTCTCTTTACTGTTGCAACTTAATAAACGTTCGCAGAGTTCTGTTTGCAATGGGCAATTATGTCTGAACGACGAAAGCTCGTTACGACCCCAATTTAAAAAAGCAGAATAATTACAATAGGATCGATTGAAGCTTGGGAATTTATTTTCTACCAAACGAACGTATTAAATAAAACGAGTCGAATTGTCTCTCGTACCTTGTTCATACCATTCCCCATTTTGCTGGCCAAAGCTGATTTGACTTCGTAATTTCCTTGCTTTACATTAAGTAGAGAAGGACGCGATAAATTTCAATCTCAGTTGGATGGCCGAAGCTTTCTCGAACGATCAATCACACCGTTGTCGCAACTCCCTCGATGTTTGAACAGTGAGACAAAGCTCCTACGTTTTCCTTTCCACGAGCCAGAACGCGCCCTTTTTTTCACACGCTTCTCGCGTCTTCCGTTTCATCGCCGCTGGGTTCTTTTTCGAGCTGACCCATCCCTCGTAGTTGCTGATGACGATAATGCCCCATTCTTGACACGACGGATTAAACACTTTTTCTTGTTTTGATAAACAAAACGAAAAAATCAAAAAATGTTTTCACAATGTTCCCAATCTCGCACTTCCGGTTTCAAGCTGATCGTCGCGAATCATTCTTACATTCCTTATCCCGCACACTTCTCGTCACTGTCCAACAAATAAAAACGTAACAAACACTTTAATGAAGTTCGATCAAGTGCATCGAAGCTTCCAGTACAAATATTTTTGTTCCATCGATAAATTGAAAAATCAAAAACAAACAAAATACCACGTAATCCTGTTCGTATCGACCTCCCAGTGCCACGTTCCGTTTACTTGTAATGAATTATCGAGAAACAGCGACTAGCTACTTCCACGAGTCGTGACATCGACGCTACAACAAACAAAGAAAAAAAAATGTAACATGTGTGTAAATTTGTGGTAAAGTGCAGTGGATCGTTGAGGGTCGAGGTCAGGCCCAGAAGAGACCATAAATCGGCCAGGGCACGCTCGTCTCGCGACAAAACATATCTATATAGACTAATCAACTAGCTTCGACGATGCCCGGGGTTGAACTGAAACGACAATGCCAACGGAAACTTTTCGTCGACCTCGAACGTTTAAGAAATTGCTCGAGGAGACTGGGAGAAAGGGAATGGGTTAGATTGGGATTAAAAAAATTCTTCTTTCTCTTTCGAGATGAAAAACTATCTATAGTTGTAACAGTTGGCTAGGAAAACCATTGTCGACATGAAGAATGATCGAATGCGTCGTCCAACCTTTTTCCCCATTCGCGCCACTTCTTCTTCAACCCCTACGGTGCACAAAAATGCAAATGCAACTTTTTTTTTCTTCAATTTTTGTTACTTTTTATTTTTTGATGAGGAGAATGTTTATAAGAAGGGAAAGAGAAGAAAATTGGAGTATTGTCACGTTCTTTCCGCGTTGTACAACCCTCTTCCCCCTTCGCGCCACTTCGTCTTCACCCCGACTTCTTCTTCAACCCCTACGGCGCATAAAAATACAAATGCAACTTTTTTTTTTCTTCAATTTTTGTTACTTTTTATTTTTTGATGAGGAAAATGTTTATAACAAGGGAAAGAGAAGAAAATTGGAGAATCGTCACATTCTTTCCGCGTTGTACAATCCTCTTCCCCCTTCGCGCCACTTCTTCTTCAACCCCTACGGTGCACAAAAATGCAAATGCAACTTTTTTGGTCTTTAATTTTTGTTACTTTTTATTTTTTGATGAGGAGAATGTTTATAGTAAGGGAAAGAGAAGAACATTGGAGTATTGTCACGTTCTTTCCGCGTTGTACAACCCTCTTCCCCCTTCGCGCCACTTCTTCACCCCCCACTTCTTCTTCAACCCCTACGGTGCATAAAAATGCAAATGCAACTTTTTTTTTCTTCAATTTTTGTTACTTTTTATTTTTTGATGAGGAAAATGTTTATAACAAGGGAAAGAGAAGAACATGGGAGTATCGTCACGTTCTTTCCGCTTTGTACGAATGTTTAAGGGTTGTTTTTAGCTCAAGCCTCTTCTTAACCGGGTCGGTTATATTGTAGCTTGTATTTTTGGACTCGTCGCTGAGGTGGACCGTTTTAATCGCGACGTAGATGTGACACACTTTTTGGCAGATGTTTTTGAAGATTTTAACGAGAGCGACGACGTTTTACCCGTTGGTTATTTAACCGATGGCAGAGCGGAAAAATGTTCTCGCCGGGTGCGATCGAAGTTACCGCGTTGTGTCACGCTTCGACGATACGCGAAACGTACAACGGAACGTGCTAATCGATTTTTTTTTGTTTAACTACGACGATCGAATTTGTAATAATGCACGAGGGTGAGAGCGTTTTTTTTGCTGAAGAGTTTGAAAACGCGATTGCGAAATACGATAATGGGGATGGTAAATATTAAAATTAATGGGAGAAAAAATTGTAAGTGAAATTAAACGTCAATTGTGGGATGGAATGAAAAATTAGACGATGATTCAAATAAAAAGTCAAAGTTATCCTAACTTTGATTTTTTATTTGATTAGAAATAGAATGGAACAATCAAAGCGAGAACAAAATGTAATATAAAATAATAAATAAAATCAGGAACAAAATAAAGAATACAATGTACGATAAAATGAGAAATTGCACGAAAATATTTTATAAAGTTTGAAATAATATTA